>JAOYMZ010053243.1:0-13764 GCA_025802335.1 Pinguicula primuliflora | reverse complement strand
CGCAACAACGTAAAGGTATATTCGTTGTACTCGTTACTATTAGATTCGTTCTACGTTAATTCATTATTGACCTACAGCATCTAAATCCCTCATCTCTATAGTCAAGGCCCTTGTCCACGAGAATCATCGCGTTTTTTCAGGTCAAAAGCAAGCTCAAACAACCAAGTCTCATGCGCTCGCTGGTCTTCCCTACTCTTCAGTCATCCGCTTGGCCAACACAACTTCGCAGATAGATTATCTCATCTACACATACGCAGTCGTTCAAAGACAACCCAGCACCGCAGCCTTCGGCATTGTTTTCGGAATAGCATTTCTGATTGGTGTGCGGACCTCTCAGGTTTGATCGGTACATCTCAGTGGTGATGGCCGAGTTGTGGGCAATATGGCACGGGGTGGACAAGTTATCGTAGCTCTGCATCAAAAATGTTAAACTGATGACAGACTGCAGTAATGCCTTGGACCTGTTATTAAGAAGAGCAGGAGACTCTATTACGGAACCCATGATCCGACAGATTCATGATAAACTCAAGGACCGGCAGGATGTAGTTTTTTAACTAATTCCAAGGGTCGAGAATATTACAGCTGATCTCGTGGCGAATGCTGCACTCCGATTTCCAAATTTCAACCCAAGGTTCTACCTAGGAGACAGTCTGACTACTCGGGAGATCACCAGTTCTGGTAGTTCCAGTATGATTACTGTGGATACTGCTTTAGGCAACAGGACATCCTCAGGGCCACTGCCACCAATTCTACTCTCTATATGTACTGATGATCAGGAGCAAGGACGTTCGGATACGATCCTCCTTGAAGGCCTCGTTTGCTTTCCGTTTTGAGTTCTTGTTTTTTGCTTTTCACCAATGTATTTAAAAAAAGGGACAGAATTTAGTGCAAGAAAACATGGAGGGGGAGCTCATATTTATAGGAGGAGAGTGGAGCCCCCTCTACGTTTTCCTCTTGCAAAATTAAATCCTTTTTCGGGATATTTAATTTAATTTATATCAAGTATAAAATTCTACATTAGATTTACAAATTTTAATAACAAAATTTTGGAGTGCAAGGCGCCCAGGGTGGGCGCCCGAGTGTCTGTACCATCCCATCATTCCGTTTAGGCAAAAATCAGGGCAATGGGGTTGTTTTGGGCGATTAGGCGGCCGCCCCGGCGCTGGGGCGGCCACCTTTTCGAACACTAATTAAAATATACACATTTTTTGGGGGTAATTCGGAAATTGCATTCAAAATGTAAACTATTTACAAGCTACTCTCGTATCAGAACAATATCTGTACGAGCCACATTATCTGTACAAGCCAGACAAAACGAAGGCTAAAACTACAACTAAATAAACATAAATCATGGTGGTATGTAATCAAACTAAAAAACAAATAATGACGCGTGATGATGCAGCCAATCCGAGATTGTGGTACCAAGGAGGGTTATATCCCGAGCATGTAGCCAGGCCTATACATTAGCTTTGATAGTATCCTCTACCTCACCATAGCTCTTGTATCGAACCTAACCTAATTTCTTTCTTTCCAAATTTATCAAATTGTTCTTGCCAAATGGTTTTCCAAAATTCTCGAACCTTGTAGTAGTCTTGTGTGCCACTGAAAATGGTCACTGGGGCCTGTGGCGAAAGACACATCCATCTGTAAACTTCATCCTATATATCTTAAAAAATGCACACATTTAATCAATAATAATACAAATTTTTTTTGGATAAGTGAGGAGGTTTTATTTATGTATGTAATATGTACATATTTACATCAGCTCCCAATTTTCATATTTGGGCTACATGCAATATATTACATTAGTACACCAATCCACAAGCCCAATTTGGTGGCCCAATTGCATTTTCGCACGCAGAAGCAGCCAGGACTTTAGTTTTACTCTTTCGATCACACTCTCTTCATCCAGTAACTTTTGTCTGAACACTGCCCCATTTCTCGATTTCCAGAGTTCCCAGACTATTTGCTGCCAGATTAAGGGCCACAATTTTCTGATGGAGTGCGGGAAGGAGGTGTTTTTATGAAGATTCACCATTTCCACCCAATCCTCAAGCACTGGAGTCGGTATGCTCAACCAGTAAAATGCCAATTTCCAGATCTTACGGGAGGTATCGCATTTCAGGAATAGATGATCAACACTTTTGTGTTCAATCATACATAGGGGGCAGTGAATTGCAGTACTATTGATATCCCTCTGAACCAAATTATCAACGATTGGCACACGATTGTGCAGGACTTTCCAGCTGAAACCTACAACTTTCATAGGCAAGATTTTATGCCAAGCTTTAGCTGCCAGTTCGTTGGCATTGGATGCCTCCCATTCATCTTGTATAATCTGCGAATAGATGTCCTTCGTAGGGTATTGCTGAACATTTTCCCATTTCCACTTATAGATATCTGGGTTCGTATCTGGGAGAGGGGCTTGTTCGAGATTGTGGAGTAGGCTACTAAATTCTTGAGATTCATCAGCTGTAAGTTCGTGATTCCATAGCCATGCCCAGTTCTAGGTTTGTTCCGGACTACATTTTTCAGCAATAAGAGCATTTTTATCAATTGCATTTAAGTAAAGCCTGGGGTAGAGCTTTGATAATGCAGTATCTCCTAGCCAGACATCCAGCCAGAACCGTGTAGAAGTCCCATTCCCAACCATATGCTTGAGATTCTCGATGAATCAATTAGACTGCAATACATATCCGTTGAGATCCCGCCACCAAATGGATGATTTGGCTTGCATTAGTCTTCCTGTGGATATTATAGTTCCATATATAGAGCTTAGCACTTCCAGCCACAGTCCAGATCTCTCAGTTAACATCCGGTAGCCCCACTTGCCTAGAAGAGAAAGATTGAACTGCTTCAACGATTTAACACTTAGGCTCCCATTATTTTTAGGCAAGCATATAGTTTTCCAGCTAATCCATTTCACTTTCCTAGGCCCTGCAGTTGCTTCTCCCAATAGAAATCTGCTCATTATGCTCGTCAGTTGTTTTAGGACTCCCACAGGAGCCTTGTACACAGATAGATAATACAGTGGGAGAGAGGATAGCACGGATTTGATCAAAGTTATCCTTCCACCGAAGGATATGTATTTTTTCTCCCATCCAGCCAACCTGCTCTTTAGAGTTTCTATCATTGTCGTCCATGTTCTTTCCAATCACGATTAGCTTCCACTTTAACTCCAAGGTAGATAAATGGAATAGTATCTACCTTGCACCTTAGTAGTCTCCTCTGTTCAGCTTGTAGGACTTCACTTACATTGATAGAGTAGAGTTTACTCTTCTTAAAATTCACTTTGAGGACAGAAGTCAATTCAAAGATTCTCAAAATACACTTTAAAGTCATAGCATCAGCTATGAAGCCATCACCAAACAGAATTGTATCATCAACAAACTGCTGGTGTGTAATCTGTATGTCATCCCTTCCTACTCTGTATCCATTCAGACTTCCATCTTCTGTTGAGAATATAATAAAAATACAAATTTAACAAATGACAATGGATCATAATTTTCGTCATTGTCTCCCACCACCACGTGGACGGTTAGAATGCATCGGCAGGGAAAGGGATGCAACGTTTGAGGAGATTTGCTTGGGTAGGTAAGAAATTTGTGTGTAGGAAAATAAAAGTTTAATTAAACTTTTACCGAATAACAAAACTATTTTGAGAATTATGAGAACTTTCGAGATCTATGAATCATAGTTTACATAAAACATATTTACTGTCTCCTAGATGTCTTGAGAATATGCAGGGGTGAAGACAGTATTTTTCATAGGGGAGCACGATAACCAAATTTCATATTATGTAATTTTTTTTATAAAAATATATATTAATATTTAAATAACATTAATAAAAATAATACACAAAATAATTATATTTAAATTTATAATTGTTCTATACGGTGGCTCATAGTCTGATACCGGTGCATAATAACATCATTGTTAACTTGTTCAAATATATTCTTTTCAATCAAAGTAACTAAACAATAAATTAACCAACTATCCATCATTCTGTTTCAGAGTTGAAATTTGACCAAATTTGTGGGGTTGAACAAGCTACAACAAGAAACTCTTGAGAGTTGCTAATATGACACAAAACAATTATGCATACTATTTAATGCTAATAAAATAATACAATTTAAAGAATATCATTATGGACGGATCTATGTATGTGCTTGGGGAATCCAAGCACCCCAGCCAAAATCAAACATTATATATATATTGAGAATAAGAAAAACCAGACATCTATATCATATTAATGATACAAAAATTAAGCTTGAAATTATATTTATTTCTCATTTATTGGTAATATTGTCTAAAAAAACAAACAGTATCAATCGCACTTCAACAAATGATGGGAAACATAGTTCATCAGAAGTTCTAGGGTCCCTAATGGTACCTAATATTATGATTCCGGCAACGATGATTGCAATTGACCACACTATTAGAAAATTTATGCATTGGAGATCAAAAGCCTCATGTTTTATCGCAGTTTCGATGACTTCCCGCCATTAATTTTGTTTCACCTTTCTCCTTTGCTTAAGTAATTCTTAATTAGATTTTACAAATTCCGGGTGATGAAGTCATCGGGACCGTGCCAAAATTTTAATTTTTTTTATCTCCAATGTAAAAACTTTCCAATGGTATAGTCAATTTCGATCATCATTGCCGGAATAATAATATTGGGAACCATTAAGGATAGTATCATTGGGGACCCTAGAATTGCTGCATAGTTCATTGTTTAACTTTGGTTGAAATACTGAGAAACAGCGATGCAAAAGTATATGAAGTTATCTTCGAGGATGACGTCTATGCAAGAGTATGGGGAGATAAAGCGGGTCTTTATGGAGTTTTCACATGACTCCATGAGGCTTGTGGATGTCTTTCAACTAGAGCTTGTCTGCCTTAACTAGACATTTGTCCATCGGGTTTGCTATGGTCAACTTTTCGGCTATTTCGGATCGGCAAAAAAAATTGCTAAAGTTTTTGAAATTATCATGCCGAAATCTTCAGGGAATCAATTATTGAATTCTGTTTTGGCTGTTCCACCGCCAAAGAAAACTAAAACTCAATAAAAACTCAATAAAATATTGACATTCAATGCATAAACATTTGATTCAAAATACTGTAGCTTCGGCTTAACCGAGCCTTGAGTAGAGAATTTAGATAATGCTCGGAGCATGAGCTATTACAAATACAGATGAATTAGCTAGCAAGGCCATAGTGTTCTTTGAAATCTGCAACAAGAGAAATCTTCTACCGGAGAACCAAATGACTGTAGTTGCTTGAGTCGCCTGGAACTTGCCTTTCGCTGCCTCCAAAGTGTATTATGTGTGAATGGCGATTGTAGACGGCTTATAGGACAACAATATGGTGAAGTTATGCACTGCCCTCCAAGTAGTTTGAGAAATACAACGGTTGCAAGGGAAATTCCGAGACTTAGCATATCTTTCACCAAAATGGCAAAATCTCTTTTTTGGATGTTGGTGGCCTTTGCCCGAATTGGCAATTCTTGTCTCCTTGCTTCATGTATGTATAGAATTGGACTCTAACACATCCGAATGTTGCACAAGACGTAATGTACACAAATGAGCACAAAATAAGGTATAAATCAAGTGATTAGGACATAATATAATGAAAAGTACTAAGTTTTTTTAAATTTTTTTTTTGATTCGGCCGACCTCGTCCACTTATAGTTTTTACAGAGAAAACCAAAATAAAATACCAAAGATTACATGAGCTAGATACTGAATCTTTTCCTCAATTTTTGCTTAGGTTCCCCCATGCTGAAAAACTGAGCTTCAGGGGTCCGCCTTCTCTAACGATGTTTCCAGCAACTGTGTGAGCCTTTAAAGAAACAGCAGCAAACTGGAATTTTTATCTTGCCACTGTCCTAGCCGTGTGGCTCTTTTCCACCGAACAGCATACTTGTCCTCATTTTCCCAGCAAGAGCAAGTAAAATGCATGAGTAAGTGAGGGATTAGGACAGCATTTCAATCGATCTCAGGACTCGCAGCCAGGAATAGGGGATGCAGAAGCTGACTTGTGCCGAAGGTGGAAGCTAAAATTTTAGCTTTGCACCTCCGTATAAAGATCTGACATAATGAAACTAGCATGAACCCTACTTCTGGACTGTAAGTTTGCTACCTGAGAGCTTCATTTTCTTACCAGCATCCCAAGACTCATTTGTGAATCACATCAATCAGAATATATGCATATGTGAGTAGCAGTAATCACCCAACAACAATATTAAGTCGTAAAGGAGAGAGAGCAGTTAATAATAGAGATAGTAGCAGCAAATTTACCTCTGCCGGAGGTGATAGCTAATAGTCTAGCTTTTCACCACGAGTATAAGGAAACAACGATAGAGACTAATCCCTCCTCCCAATAGCATGTAAGGAGTGCAACAATCTTCTGCACACATCTGTTTGGACAGGTACTGCAACTGGATTGCTTACTTTATCACTTCAGCATCAGACCTTATTGTGAATCAATGCCAACAAGCGTTTATGCATAAGTCAGTAGCGAAAATAACACATCACCAAGATTTAAACCATATGCGGGAGAGTACAGGCAAAAGAGCAGCAACATTTTTTTTACCTCTGTCGGGGATGATAGCTAAAGGTCTAGCTTTTCACCCCCATTTTAGAAGAGGAACGCAGGGTGGTCGAATCACACTCTCCCATTAGAATGTAAGGGCGCTAGAGGGCAAAGAACTCTCTTTGTAGAAGTTGGTGGTCACCATGCATGTAGCCCCATTTGGCCAATGGGACAGCAATCTGGTTCTTCTGAAGCTCCCCTGCAACAAGATATATGGGAGAAGAGAGCAAAATCTGTATGATATTGGAGTAAGAGCCAAGATATCTCCATGGGCAGGATTCTATACTTGAGTGCTTAAGATGTAATCGCTTGACAGGAACAGACACTTCAAGAGGGCTATATTGGGACTTAGAATACTTCCTCAGACAGAAGAGAAGGACCTCGAGTGCCTCCATTTTCATATCGAGTTGTGCTGAGAAAGCCTCAATAAATTCACCATTTTGTTTTTTGAGAACACCCCCTATGCCAGTCTTATTAGATTTGCAAATGCTTGCAAAATGCAAATTATAGCATCGATGATCTGAGTGAGTCAGGTTTTGATTTGTTTTTCTTGTCTCGTTGCAGTAAGGCGGATTCTCGACTTTCAAAATCAAATCTAGCTATTCTTGTACAGCAAATATGACAGCGTTCATGTTGAAAGCAGTGACGTTGTATCTTATCTGACAACGATGTTTCCAAATACTCCAGAGGATTATTAGCGGAGTGAATCTCATACAGTCCGTTTGGGATCTTCCCTTAGACAGATTGAACCATTGAGACAATCGAAGTTCAACACAGGTGATTGCCGTGGGGACCTTGAACTATTTTTCAAAGACTGCCCAAACATGTTGTCCCAATTCCCCATAGGACATAAGATGGTCTATTGTTTCTTCTTGAGGACAAAGAGGACTGCAGCTATGATGCCAATGACACACCTATTCGTTGGTTTTTTCCATCCACAAGAAGGGCCTTGTGTAGAACTTTCCAGACAAGCAGAATGATTTTGAGTGGGACTTTAACATCCCAAATCCTCGAGAAGAATTGGGATTTCACTGATCTCTGACGTACAGAATTCCAAGCAGACTTAAAGCTGAATTCGCCATACTTGTCCAGTTCCCATATAGGAGTGTCTGAGTCGAAGACTTTCAGGGAAGAAGCCATTTAAGCTTTAATATCATCATGTACATGATGTTTGTGAAGTTCCACTGATCATCCACACGAAACCAGAGCTCTAGAGTTGTGCTGATCTGCAAACCTCGAGATATTCTGATTATGCAGCCAGCGATCCCACCACAGACTGATCGTACTGCCATCCCCTAGGAACCACCGAATTTTAGAGTTCAAGATGTCCTTAATCTCCATCAGCCTTCGTCATGTGTGGGAGTGCTTATATTCAGACTTGAAGAAATGATGATGCACTCTCCTACCATATTTACTTGCTACATAAGATGCCCAGAGAGAGGTACCAATGAAAAACTGCCACCATAATTTCATTGAAGTTGCCACACTGATATCTTGAAGCCTGTGGACATTCAATCCACCTTCCTTAGTTGGTAAGCATATCTTCTTCCAAGATATCCAGTGAAATTTCATCTTATCATCTTTCTCTCCCCACAGAAAATTTGTAAAGATTGATTCTAATTTTTTTAGAACCATTTTGCTGGGTGATATTGAAATTAGCTGGTAGAGGGGGAGACTGGACAGAACATGCCTGAGGAGAACTAATCGACCACCCATACTGAGATACGAGTTCTTCCAAGATTTCAGCTTAGCCTTAACTTTCAGAATCAGAGGATTGAATAGAGCAGTCACTTTTCTACTTGTGTACAGTGGAATGCCAAGATAAGTATGAGGGAGAGGGCTATGAGACAATCCTGTCCATGCCGTTATGTCTGAAATCTGTTGAATTGATGCCTTTTTGGATATGAAGAAACTGCTCTTTTGCAGATTAATCAGCTGGCCAGACATGGCTTCATATTCTCGTAGTAAGTCAAAGAAAGCCGTGAGAGATTTCCGATTGCCCCTGGAGAACAAAAGAAGATCGTCTGCAGAAGCAAGATGAGAGATGCTGCTGCAGTTCTTCGGGGTTTTGTAAGAGCACCACAGATTCTCAATTATCAGAGAGTTTAATCCACGACTTAAAGCCTCTAGGGCAATGATAAACAGTGCAGGGGATAGGGAATCCCATTGATTGTCCGTTCCAGAGAATAGAGTACCAGTTATTGGAGATTAATCTCCACACCAAATCAATGAAAAACTCAGCAAAACCAAAACAGCGAGGACTCTAATTAGATGGATCCACGAAACTCTGTCAAATGCTTTTGACATGTCCAGTTTGATGACTACATTATAACCTTGTTGTCTTCTATCCAGGGACTGTAGCATCTCCTGTGCAAGGAGGGTGTTATCCGTGATCAGCCTTCCCTTAACAAACCCACTCTGTTAGTGAGATATAATATGAGGCAATACTTCCGAGATTCTGGTAGCTAGGATTTTGAATATCACCTTTCCAACAAAATTACACAGGCTGATTGGTCTTATATCACTCATACTGCAGAGGTTTTTAATCTTTGGGGCCATGCATAGTAAGGTTGCTATGATAGCTTTTGGAAGATCATTACCAGGGAAGAAAAAGTGGATTACTTTAGTCAGATCTGATGCTACAACTCCCCAAAAGGATTGATAGAATCTTCCAGTAAATTTGTCAGCTCCAGGTGAGCTACTACCTGATAGATCAAAGACAGCTTTCATTATTTCATCCAAATTCGGCTAGGAACCAAGTGACTCATTCATCTGCTCAGACACTAACTTGGGAATTCTGCTCAGCAACCTGGGGGAGCCAGAAATAGGTTCTGTATGCATTAACAGCCTATAGTGTTCAGCCATTAATTGAGGAAGTTCTGCTGTAGGAGTAATTTTCCCATCATTTCCTGGAATTGAAAAAGTTGAGGCTTTAAATCTCTGAGCTTTGACTGTACGATGGAAAAATGCAGTGTTACGGTCCCCTTCTTTCAACCATTTTATTCGAGATATCTCTTTCCTAAAGATTTCCTCAGCAAGAAGATGTTGTTTATGTTCTTGTAGTACCGTCAAATACCTGGAATGTTCATCAGCCCCAACAGTGTCACTAATAGATTCCAGAATTATGATTTCTTCTTCTAATTTACTTATATTTGCAAAGATGTTGCCATAGGTGGATTTATTCCAGCCTCTTATGTCCTTACGTAGTCTCTTCCGTTTCTCACAGAAAGTAATAGCAGGATTACAAGAGGGGATAGGGGAATCCCATGATTGTTTCACCAGATTGTCGAAGTCGGGATGCTTCATCCAAAAGTCATGAAATTGAAATCTTCCTACTACCAGTGGAGGAGAGGGGATCATCTCAAGAAGCAGAGGTGCATGGTCAGAGAATCCACAATGTAAGTGAGATATTTGAACCTGAGCAGCAAAAGTTATCCAGTATTCAGACAAAAGTGGATATCCAGCATCTGTAAGGTGACAAGCATTGACAACTTCAATGAAGTCAGAAGTGGATCCCATTGAAATTGGACGTCCCCCTTTCTTCTCTTCAGCTGAGAGCACTGCATTAAAATCCTCTCCAAATAAAATGGGGGCAGTGTCAATAGAGCATAATTGCTTCATACTGTGCCACAGTTGATGACGATCATATCTAAAACAAGAAGCATACACCCCCGTAATATAAAGGGTGATGTCCTGATAAGTAACCTGTAGGGTCAGCATTTGAGGGGTATCTAGATGAGGTACACACACCAGAGAACTTTTCCAGATTATCCAAATATCACTAGAACAGTTTGAGATGCCTTCATCAAACTTCAGTTTTTTCAGGAGGATGCACATTTTGCCTCTATCAATTTTTGGTTCGAGCAGAATAATGATTTCCAACTTGTGAATATCCATCAGTCGCATATGTCTTCTTTGTGATGGGATATTTCCAATTCCTCTAATATTCCAGATCAGACCTCTCATCATTAACGCTTCTGGTGTAGTTTTGACCTGGTGTTGTAGCTTTTCTTTGTAGTAGAGGATGGTCTAAGATGAGGAGAAGACTGACCTTTTAGAAGTTTTCCTTCGGATGGCGCCATTCGCGACCATTTTCATAACCTTTGGGGAGAGGGGTTCTAAGTAGCTGCATTCATATCAGCCTCTGATTCACTGGATGAAAGGGATAAATTCCAGAATCTATTCTCCTCTTTTGAGATTTTGAGGTCAACATACAAACTTCCCTTTTCTAGATCAAATACCTGATTTTTCATGGATGCTGGACTAGATCTCGCAGACTTCCTGCTGTTAGGCTGTACCCAGTCAAACGATTCCCCAACTTGAGACTCAGTTATTGTATTAGACTTTTCCTCATTACCTGAGGAGGTAGGGGGCAAGAAGACACTGTCATCTGCAGAATCAGGCTTTTTAAGAGCAACTGATGATCAACTGATGGATGAAAAATCTTTACATTCACAGGCAGTTCCCCAAGATAAGTTTCCTTGGATTCCAGTAGTCCCTGAATATTTTGATCTGAGAGTTGCATAAAGAGTGGAGATAGTGAGACTTGAGAGTCTTTGGGGGTGACAGAAGGCTCCACACCAGTCATGTCCGCAATCTCAAAAGGATTCTTATCACGAGATGGAAACTCTAGGTTTTTCAGAATCTAAGGAACTAGAGAATACCGCTGCAGAGTTAAGAGAGGTCACGAGATTAGGATGCTCAACATCCCTAATACGAAAGTCATGTCTTATTCGATTTGCTTCCACCTGCAACAGCAGGACTTGAGTCTGAAAGTTATTTGGTTTTTTGCAGATTTAGCAATCCGATCTTGCACATCAGAGATAGGATAAGGGGACAATACCTGAGATTCCAGGAGAGTGTCGGGTTGGCTACTACTAGCCTTCGATGTATCAGATACAGGCCTGTACACTTGCTTCCCTTTTCCTTTATAAAATTTTCCAGCAGCAGGTGGACGAGGAACAGACTTTACTGGAATAGAAGGACTCTTCCCAGGCTTAATTTGTGTTTCCTCTGACTCTAGAGATTTACCATTATTAACAAAAGGATGCGGAATCTTGCAATCAGTAATAGAATGTCCCTTTCGGATACAGTGCTCGCAATATTCAGGGATGTACTCATAAGTAATTGTTTGCCAGAATTCAGTCTTGCCCATCACCACCCAAACACGCTTTGGAGGAGGTTTTAGTAGATCAATTTTGACACAAATCCGAGCTTCGCTTGGCCTAGTGAGTTCTAGTGTAGCATGATCTCAGCAGAATATGTTTATGGTCCATAACTCCGGCAAAGAAATTAGATTTCAGTCCAAATCCATAGATAATCGGACGAATTTTACGAATAGAAGGACGATCGTGAGAAAATTTACCGATAAGCGAAGTACCAAAAGATGCGTTGTGTTTCTCAATTTCTTCCTCAGTAAACGTGATAGTCGATTCACCATTCCAGGTCCAGGCTTCTCTATCTGGAGCCTTACTTTCCGAATCAAGGAAGGATTTAGATATGACCGATGTAAACATTTTCTTGAGAGGTTCTGGAGCCACGTTAGAGGAAGAAGGCTTCGGCAAGACTTTCACCCCGGTCGAGGAGGCCATACAGCCAGCCGAGGAGACGATCAAAGCCAAATCTCGACAGTAATTCCCGCCTTTCCGGCGAAGAATTTGGAAGCAATGGTCACGATCTGAGGATTACGTGAAATCGCACCGTTTGTGCGTGTTTTCTCTCGCGAGCGAGAGCCTTGTCGAAAAAAAATCTATTTGGAAGTATACAAGAATTAAAAGTGCTAAGCTAAATAAGCTCAAACTGGTTTGATAAAATATGAGCTTATCAGCAGCCCAGCACATTGTCTCGCCCCAAAGCGGGCAGTTTTGAGTGTGCACCTGCACACTAGAATAGAGATTTTACATACTTATAGCATGCTGAAAACGAGATAAGATCGAGAGCATGCACTAGACGTTAGGCTGAACATGAACACATGAATTTGAACCCTACACTATTTAGTAGGATCACTTGACTTTCTTGGTGGCTTTTCAGATTTTTACGTTAACTAGAAGAGATGGTAAGCATGTAGGACCTTAATAAAGCCAAGCTTATTTCTAGGAAAGATAGCAAATACAGAAGCAAGTTGTAAACACTAGACTAGGTATGAACACAAATCTCTCAAAGATGCACCAATGGATCATATGCGTCAATGCCATTCCTCATGAACGAAAAGGCTAGCAGAAGGGATTTCCACCCTTTTCACATTACAAGTTCTTATAAGTTAGAATTAGTTTCTGAAAATTTTCACTTCACAATACACACAAAAAAACTAGCTTTTACTGTTTTTGCAGCAATACTTCATTAAGCATATAGGTTGAGATAATTTTCAGTTCTCTGTAGATTCGACCGTTCAAGCCACTTTGCTACTCTTTTAGCTTAGTGGAAGAAGTAAAAAAAACATATTAAATCCTTTATGGAGGCCTTCCAACCAACAATACTACAAGAAACTGCCCATCAGCATGGCTACATGCGGAGAAGTTCGCAGGGCAGAGCTGATCAATGGATTGTTGGATTTTCGAGAATTGGCATCTGTCCGAGCATCACAACTGAACTTCCAGTGATTTATATGGCATCAAGTTGATTCAATACCTGCATGTTGCCAATGTTTATGGAATTTAATTGCAAGAATGCCTTGCTATCAATTCAAAGACAGGTTAAAGACTTATCTAATTTGTTGCTCATTCGCAAAATACTAGAATTGCTCTCCAATAATTTATCAACTCTGCTATTTTTCATGTGATAACCTGAAGGAGGTATACACCTTAGCTAAAAACAATTGTATAGGCGTACAATACTTTCACGAAGCAACCTTACGCACGGTGCATTGCAAGAGGCTATCCCCTCTCCAATCGGCAATCTGAGCTGCTTAGTCGTCTTCTCAGACTCAATTTTGCAGAACCCAAGTGGGAATCTGCTCCTGTCCCGACTATATTTACCTATGGCAATGCTGAGAAGCAACCGGTGGGTCATCCGATTGCGGCTCCCCCTTCTTCTCACCAGGGGTGGGATGAGAATGGAAGTCGCTAGCCATTGCACGCATGAGTGGTGGATAACTGATGGCCGATGTGGGGTTGCACAAATTAGGGACAAAGCTCTCCAAGCCATCCTGATCCCTCATGGATAGTATCAAAT
>JAOYMZ010053232.1:0-13764 GCA_025802335.1 Pinguicula primuliflora | reverse complement strand
CAACTCTTTTTATTAAATGTTCATCAATTATATGCAGGATTGACTGCACAAGTGGATGAAGTGATCAAAGAAGGCACGAATAAAGCTCAACTATATGAAAATCGTATCAAAGACCACCGTCGAAGAATTACACAACTTGAGTTGCAAATTATGGAGATTAACAATCATTTCATTGCATCCTCCAGTAGTAGTAATTAGTTCCAATTTGAAGAAAATTCAATTTACCTTTACACAATATATCATTGGTATATTTTTTTCTTTTGAATTTTATGTTCTATTTCAAATAAATGTTGAACTTAATACCATTTATAAACTGTCTTTTAAAAAAAATAATGCTTGAAAGGCAACAATTTGATGTACATCTGTCTCCATTGAGGCTATTGAAAGAAACAAAGCGTAGTGTTGAATCAGCACAGACAAAGCTGACACGTGTCGTGTAGAAGGACACACGTCAACAAACCGCGATCTCATTTTGTTTCCTCCAATTGCTCTTCGGTTTCTTTGTTTTCATTTCACTCTTCGTCTCTGTTCAATTCCGCTTTACATTTGCGTCTTCAACAAATCTGATTTACATAGTATCAGGTCAAACATGCTTCTCGTATCGTCTTTCTTCAATTTATTTCCTCCTCTGATCGTCTGGATTTTTTCATGCGTTTCCTCATACCAAATTTTGATTCTGTTCATCGTCTGGATTTCTTTCAACCTTGGATTGAGTATGCCTGAATTTGTGCTTTGGTCTCTGATTACCGTATTAAAATTTTACCAAAGTTTAGCATCATCTAGGTTCGTATGATTGGAGTTGGCATCGGATTGATGTACAACCGCGGTGAATATGATGCAAGTTATTCAGGGGTCCTTTTGTATTTTGCCCGAATTTGCATTTTGGTCTCTAATTATAGTAAGTTCGTATTATTGGAGTTGGGGTCGGATTCACGTGGTAGCGGGGTTCAATATAATGCAAATCATTCATGGGTCCTTTCATGTTTATGGTTTGGGTAACATATCAACCCATTTATTTGGTTGCTTAAGTTATCACGTTTGGTTGTTTATTATGCTTCATGAAATATTTTTTGCTTTCTTCCACGGTGGTGTTACTGATAATATGGAATAGTGGTGTACTCCTTGCAGAACTCATGAATTCCACGGAAAAGAATGTTATTGAAGAAGGCACCCAACAAGTTTGCAAAAATACCAATGTCATTCAAGAAGGCACACAGTAAGTTTGCGCTTATCTAGATTTGCTGGTACCATAATTCGTCAATTCGAACTACCAAGTTTGATTAACTTTGCCTTTGATTCTGTTCTCTTAGTGTTGGAAGAAGATGAGGATGAATCGTGGGCTATGTTGATGGAGCATATTGTGTACGTGTGTCAACAAAGAGGTGATGAGTGGGCTTTGAATGAACAAGCAATTACTGGACATAATTACAGTAAAGGCTGATATCAATCTCCTCAACGTATAAGTATTTAGACCGATATCGTTTATGTGCTTACACGTTTTTTTTTGGTTTGGTTTTTGTGTGTCTATGGACGGCTATTCATTTCAATATTCAAGGTCTTTCTATATGTAATATGTAATAATTGAAAAACGATCTTTTTTGGAGCTTCAAGTAACACATCGTTTGTCGAAACGGAGACCGCCGTAATGATCGGCACGTCGTTCGCTTTTATATGACATGCGACTTCGTATAGTTTTGACGTACTTAATATTTAATTATTTTTCTCTCTTTCTTTTAATAATTCGGCCTAAAATGATAGAATTTCTTGTAACTCTTTTTGTGCTTGCCGTGGCCTTAGGACATGGGCCATAATTTAAGAAATTATACTTTATTTTCAATTTTTAGGTGATAATAATATAGAACAATTTTTCTAATCTCAAATAACTTTATATAATTAAAATTTGTTTGAAGGAAACAACTTTTTACTGGGTCAATACTCTCAAACTCCTGTTTGTCTTTGATCCATTGTCTAACCATCTAACCATACATCACTGCTTGTTAAAGGACATTGAGAGAAGATATTTTTGTGCATGAAACGACATGGGCATTGGGATGCAGCCTTGGTTGTGAATTTGATTGGCTTCTGATTGGTGACTCCTTACAATTGTCCTTCATGGAGATGTTTGAAATCATTCTTACCAAAGGTTAGGCCTTCCAATGTTCTAATTGTGAGGTAGGTGATTTAATTCCTCCATACAAAGCACAAATAAATATAGAGAGATGAGGTTATCTTGTCTAAATTTTTTATTGGGATATAAAAAATCATCCTTCATCCAATCTAAGATAGTTTGAGTGACACTCGAGTTAAGTGAAGATATAACTACTTGAGAAAGACATGTTGGGATGTACACATCTTTAAGAGTGTCCTCAATGAAACTACATTTTATCCTTTGTCTTCTTACAATAATTCATCATGTGGATAGGTTTTTGGGCCACTATGATATTTTCATAAATATATGTCACTTGAATGAAACTAGATTAGTTAGGAGGGATGACTTATGGTATGTCTATTTGCAACCTATTAACAATGGACCTTCACTGTTATTGATCAAATTGATGGGCCTGAAATGATCAGAGGGCTCCGGATTGTTGAGCTTAGGAAGAAGGGAAATCATCCTCTTATTGGCAGTCCCTGGTACATTACCATCTTCAAAAACTAAAGAAAGGACAAATTGAGCTACTATATTCCAATTAAATTGATTGAACTCTGCCGAATAATCATCCGGCTGCTTTTTCAGGGTCCATGTCTATTAAGGTGGCGAGATTAGTCCCACTATAAGGCACTCCCAAGTGTGTGCACACCCTATACCCCCCACTCACATCATGTGAGAGTACACACACATGTTGGTGTGTGTGGGTTCGCTCTATTTAAGAATGTGAGAAGATGTAGAGGAGTACCGTGGACCCTAGAAATGTCTTATAATATTTTTTTATTTAATATCTTAGTCATCAAGCTATTTAGAGAGGGGGATGGTGTTAGTAGTGGATAGCCCAGGGGAATGCCCCCTAAATAAGGAAGGATGGAAGTGGAGGTCATATATGCAGATATGCTACCTTGAAGATGTTTAGGTAATTTTGACTTTATTCTGATGGAAAGGGGATTGAGGTTGGTGTCCATCATCTTACTTGGCAAATGGAATATCACCTCTAATTCGTTAATTCAATTTTATATGATTTAAATAAATAAAATAATATTGATAATATTTTTTTAGCAACAAGACTTTTTATTTTAGAATTCTCACCTGGTGTGCATTTCGGGATATGATTTCGAGAAACATATGATAACGTTTAGAATTTTGTGTTAAATTTGTTGATATTTAAACCCATATAATATTTTTGTTGGTTTCGATGAATGAATGAATCCGATACACTAGATCGGTTATTAAAAGATTGTGAATGCTCGCCAGTCGCCACCGAAATAAAATTCTATTATAAGTTCTATGTTCCTGAAACCAAAAATAAAAAGTTTGATACAAATTTCGAAAATATTGAGGAATCTCTTTTTTAGCCCCGTAGTCGAAAATTATTGTGGTACAAGGTAAGGGATAAGAAATTCATTAAACTGATGAAATTAAAAGGGCAAAAATTATGTTTTATGAAAAAAAATGTTTCAAAAAAAAAAGTTAATACCATTTAACAATAAAAAAATGGTAGATCACCTTTTATAAAAAAAGGACTTAGAATCAATTAATTTTATAAGTACAAAAGGAGCGGTACAAATTTTAATTCCCATTCTATCGAAAATCAATTCTGAAAAGGAAAAATACATCTCCGCCAACTTTGGTAAGCGTGCTCCTGCCTTTGTTGGTATCTGCGCAGTCGGTCTTCAACTATTCCGTCTCCGTATCCATGTACGGCTCCGGCTCTTCTTTTGAACTTTACCGGAACCGTAATGGAGATTCCCCACCAGCTGTCGAATGCTTCGCGTCACAAACGGCAGTCATTTGCTAAAGCAACTGATTCTGAGAAATCTCACAGAACGGGTCGTTGTGGGTACTGGTGGTGGGAAGATTACATTATGAATGGGTTAACAGACACTGCATATCAGATGCCTGGCGCCATTGCCTCGGCAATAATTCTGAAATGGTTGATTCCTCTGTTGTTTAGGATGCTAAATTGGGGATATAATTACTAATTACTATTTGGGCATTTTGAAAGAATTATAGCTAGATCTGGTGATGCGACAAAGATCACTCTTGTTCAAGATTCCAACTGCCTTTGGACCTATCCATGTGACCTTTACTAATTGTTCTAGAAATTTTGGCTTCCTTGATGTGGGATTTGGTAGAATACAAAAGCTCTTACATTATTGCTATTTCGTTAGGGTAGAAGAATTTGTTTCTCTTTCACGCTAAACGAAAATACATTTTGTTCTTGTGTGCTTTGTGGAGGCATATTTGATGGATTCTTTATATTGTTCTTGTGTTATTTGTGGAGGCATATTTGATGGATTCGTAACTGAAAAGGAAATCTATATATCTAAGGGATCTTAATATGAAGTTTGATCCTTCTGTCTGTTTCCACTTTCCAGCTTAGAGAATTTGCTAGATCAGTGGAAAAAACAATGTAATCGAATACTGAAACATTATGAACATTAGGGTGCCTAGTTAAACTGGCTTATTGCTTATTGCGTAGAACAGGAGATTGAGTGGATATACTGAAACATTAGGAAAACAACTCAATTTAGGGTAAAATATAATGTAATTTGGGGAAAATATGTACTGTGTAGTCTATAGGTTGTTTTAGTAAGATTGTTTAAAAAAATCAACAATCATTTATCCTTAGCACCTCCGGTTGATGAATTCTAGATCCACTCCTGATTACTATTCGGGCATTTTGATGGATAATTTCAATTTCCTGAAATTGGAATGTATTATTTCTTGAGTCCTTCAGTATCAAATTCACCTTTATCGGAAATTGGGCATGTTCGGTTTTAGGAGTTGTTTATTTGGCATTTGTCTTGTGGGTTTTACCTATTCTTTACATTGTTTGTACAGTGGCATCTATCGCTCTGCAGCTGCAGGAAGTAGCATGAATGGGGAAGACACGCCTGTACCCACCGTTAAGGAGGCCTCTAACTCCAGGGAACACAATCTGCGTCGGGTAAATCAGAGGCGACATGCTATTCTTCCTCGTGTGGATCCTGGATTATTGTTTGCTTAAAGACTGTTGGAAAGGGTAAAGATTTTAGTTAGGAAATAAGGAGAGATTTGGAATAATACTTAGTGGTTCTACATATACATTTAACTGCAGAGTCATACCCACATGATCGAAGAATGAATGAGCATTCAATGTACGTGAAATAGATGAATAGGAGTCCTACATATACATTTACTGTTGAAGAAAAGAACTCAATAATATGGAAATTTTCTCCGTGTATTTCATACTTCGTATACTATATAGACTAGCACTATCAATAGTAACCTCCCGAAATTATGGTAAATCAAAATTTAGGGAATAAGGAATGATTGTAAATCACAATCCTTACATAATTAACTAACATTCACTTTCAATTTGAGTACTGGGATATACAAATTTAGGGAATAAGGTATGAACTCAAATCAAATTCCCACATAGTTCGATTGAAGGACTCTGAGTCCGTATTCCAGTGAGCAAGATGATGGTTATTATAATAGGCAGCTGAGGTGATTTTTGGTGCATTTACATATCTCTGTTTGTACATACCAATTATTGCTCTGGAAGGAATGGCCATAGTTTTCTCTGATTGCTCTATCAGCACGGTTGAGGAGTTTGAAACGATTTTAGAAGCTGAAGCTTCAACGGGTAGGGATAAATAGTGCTGGAAATTGAAGCTGAATTTTCCAGCCTGGTGCTTGATATTATCCGACATGGTGTTTTCAATTTCGACTTTGGCTCTATCACTAAAGAATCCCCTGTTATTAAGGGCGATCAGATGATTCCCTTGAGATTTTTTTGGCACTGCCTTGCACACTCAATCCACGGAACGTACCTAAAGTGGATTGTACGTCTATGAAGTTTGTCTTACCAAGTCCATTTCTTTATGGTAAACTGCAAATCAAGAACTTGTTTTTATATTTTCCCATTGCAGGCTGTATATGGCAGTGGCATTCTTTTTGAAGCTGAGCATCATTCGACATCCTATATTCCTTAATGGAAAATCAAATGGGCTAAATGGCTTGTTCCTTAAAGTCATCAATGTACGTGGGAATCAGGTTGGAATGGGATTTTCCGGATACAGTCTCTTCATGTTTTGTAGAATTGTTAGCTAACGTTGCGTTTTTTTTCCCTCTTCAATCCATTAGGTTGGCGCAAACCAGACATTGATTATGAGTTCCTTGACGTGATTTAACCGACTCCCTCACTCCAATCTGAGGTTTGTGTTTTGATTTTTCTGAGGTTTGTGTTTCGATTTTCAGATTGAATTATTGTTCTTAACTCTTCCTCGGTAGAGCAGACAATCTTTGATTTAAACATAATTAATTTATGGCATCGTTCTATAATTTTATTTTTCTTGGAACCATTATTTGAATTAGCAATCATGCATGTGTCGCTGCTTATTAAGTGTAACCTGCTAAAATCTCTCTTCATCATCACACCACAGTGGCTGGAGTTAGAGATTGAATACTCAATTTTAGGAGTGCATTTGCATCTGCAAACCCCCAGTAAACTTAGGAGTGTCATTTTTGTTTTCTATGGGTAGCTTGCAGAGTTGGTCTGGAGTCAACGCTACCTGCTAACTTCTCTCTTCATTATCACACCACAGTGGCTGGAGTTACAGATGGAACACTCAGCTTTAGGAGTGTATTTGCATCTGCAAATCCCCAGTAAATTTAGGATAGGAGTGTCATTTTTGTTTTCTATGGGTAGCTTGCAGAGTTGGCCTGGAGTCGACGCTAGATAGCCATTCAAGGTAATCTATCTTTGTGTTGATTACGTTCTTGGAACATTTTTCTATGACCATTACTTTTTTTTGTGGGTATTATAGGCTTACCCACATTTTACACAACTCCCAAATGTCTTTCTTGATTTCCTCTCTTTTGTAGATGCTTCCAGAGTTACAATCCTTGAACTCTTTGAAATTTATGATTATTCTGCTATCTGCTTTAATTCGCTGCATTCAAAATAATTTAGAGAGTGTAATAACAAGTGAATGAGTGTTATTCAGGTATTGAAGCAGCCCATGTGTGTACTCCAGCTTTGGAGTAGCAAAATTTGAACCAACCACGATTTCTGAAATGGATCTAGACTTCCTCGGTGAGCAAAATTTTTTACTTGCTAATTGCTATGCAAATAAATAAACTGTGATTGATTCGATGTCTTTTTGTTTCCCTTTTTATCCGCATGTCTTGATGTTTTTTATTAAGCTCCGAGTTGTTTGTTCTTTCTTGCAGAAATCCTTGAAACGAAAGGCTAATCTTGGAGAGAGCTAACAGTTTGATAGGTTGAAAGCATATGGGAAATCATGGACATTGGAGTTACAGAATTATTGGCTTCTGCCGATGAGATAGATTGCAGGATTCATCATCAAAGAGTAATCTGTCCAGATGAATTATCCTTTTGACCATTAGTATGTTTCATGCCTTCTAAATGTTGTCTACTTTGACTCGTTTTATTTATTATTGTCCAGTTCTTCATTCATATCTATATTTCCGTGTTTATTTTACATAAAACCATCATGTTTCAGTTTAGATCGTAGGATTTGATTCATGTTGATAACCTGAGCCTTCATTTAATGATATGTAGGTGAAGAATAAGATACTTCATAGTTCATAGCCTTGCACCGTGCATTTTTTTCATGTTGATGAAGTTGAAGTGGTGTGGCGCCTTTCCATACATACTTTTGTGCCTCTGTACGGCATGCGATAAACATGACCAAAATGAGATTGCAACTCACATTGGGGCATCAAAAAATGCTTTGTAAGATAGTGGCCCAAAATTCCGGCCCAAAAATGATCAAAATGGCTTAGTGTTTTTTGGTAAGTCTGATCATGGTATTACTAATTGTTAACAATGTAATAGTTGCCAAATCTTGTTTTGCTCATGACAGGTAGTGATCTTATGGCAACATACTGAAAGCATAGTAGGTCCACTACCAGTTTCAGTGAAATTTATAAGGAGAAATTCAATGCAGTTCATGTTTGCTGCAACTTTTACTGGTGACTTATTGGTGAGGTGAAAATGGTTGCTAATATCCACCAGAGAAGATGCTGAAATGGCTCAACATTATGATTACTTCATAGCCTTGCAACCATACTTTTTTCTCTCTCTCTCTCTCTCAAAGCCTGTTTGAACAAACTAAAGTACCTTCCAAATGCTGCTCATGAAAGAGGCATATTGTATTAAGTGAAGAAAAAATTTCTTGTGGTAATTCCATTGCTTACAATCGTTTTGGTGTTGTCTCATTCATAAAATGTCAAGGTAAAAAATGTTGATGAATATCTATGATTTAATATCTCTTTATCTTGATCCATTGTCCATCCCCTTTTCATCTGATGCCAACAAATTGTAAAATTGCAGGTGCAAACATGGGTATCCGGTAGAGCAAGTGTAGATGAAGTTTTCCTCTCAACATATGCCGGAGGAGAATGATGTAATAGGTGGGCTCAAAAATCCAAACGTCTGGATTCACTCTACAGTGATTGCGTCCCCACCGTTTCCATTTGTTCTTACACCAGTCTGGCCACAGTCGTCCAACCTCAACAGTCGTCCATTTAATCTTTGCTTATCGACACTCGCTCGAGAAAAGTCCTGTTTGCAGAGGCTGAAAAGATGCAATTGATTTCCTGTTCTACATCCTATCACTGCCTGTGGGCTCCATCGTTAAGCTACTTCGAAATCAAGTGATACGCGGAAATCAATTGCATCCTTTTTGGCCACCGCAAACATCAAGATGGACTTAATCAAAGACATGGGCGCACTGGAGGAGAAGGTGGTGATATTAGGCATGGAGGAGGTAAAATTTCATTCTATTTTTCTTATATCTATCACCAGAGTGACTTAATCTGCAATAACATAAATTTGATTTGATTAATTTCCAGGCGTTGAAGATATTGAGGTGTATGCTGAATTCAACGATTGTTCTCACTGATATCTTCATGAAGGTAGTGAAATAAAAGGAGATGGCACTTTTCCGTCTCTATAAAGAGTGATTCCTATCAGTTTTATCATTGTATTAGGGCTCTGTGTTGGTATCTTTAGTTTTATACATGAAGATGCTAAATCTTTTATCAATATTCATGTACAGAAACTCTGCGTCTGTACCCTCCACTGCTCGTTAGACGTTCCCTCAAGCCAGATAGATTACCAGGTATATATGCATATATTTTGGATGGAAATTCTTTGGACTGCCTAAACATGAGCACTTAAACAAATTAATTGGCATTTTACTCCACTATAAATAAAAGTTAGCTTACTTAAAGGAAGGCTGATGACATCTTTCATTTTCTTAAGCTACAGGTGGTTACAATGGAAAAGAAGGTGGATACACAATCCCAGCAGGCATGTTTCCGTATGTATATTCCTCCATTATTGTTTTGGTCTAGGATCGTGCATTATGCAATTCTTGCTAAGAACACGCCAAAAATATAACATGAGATGAAAAGGCAATCGTAATATTCTTGTTCTGAACAAATAATATTCTTGTTCTTAACAAATTAGACGGCCAATCCAGGCCTATAATCTGCACAGATCTCCATATTTCTGGGATAACCCCGATGACTTCGAACCCAAGAGATTTCAATCACCAAAGGTGAGCCAAGTTGATGGTTGGGCTGGTTTTGATCCATCTTGAAGCCCAAGCGCCTTGTAACCCAATGAGGTTATTCTTTTAGTATTCTGTATCAGTTTAAAGGGATGTCCAGATTCAGTAGAACTAGTTACAGGAACAACCATCCACACCAAAAATAGGATGTGGTGCAGACTGAAGAAGAGGGCATCCACTGTTGATAGATCATGAGGTAAATGAACAAAGGGACCATATCATTTAGCAACTTTTATCAAGCTAAGTTCGATTATCTATATTTATGAGTATCACTACATCTCTTATATACATATATTTTGTGTATATATGAAAATATGGTTGAATCCTGCAATATGATCACTTTACATATGATGATGTTTTCAACGTGTTATCAAGCTACTAGAAAATGAGATTTAGCTCACAGTTGCTTGACTAGTACTAGGAATTAGTTAAATCATTAATGAAACACCCATAATGTATGTATAATCTAAATGCCAGAAATTGTAACCATCAACTTCCCTCCATAAAATTAATGTTAGATGGCTTCATAACTACATTTTGACACATATTGCTGTATTGTTTTGTATTACATGTATGCTGTTGTGGGGTAATTGTTTCAGCATTTATTGAAGCATGATATGCTTCTTAGGCCCTTGTTTTTCGAGCTTTTTTCAGGTTTAGTCCAGACTTTTAATCTGAGCCAGCGGATTATGATCCAACAGCTCAGATTAAAAGTCTCATTAATTGCCATAAAAGAGACGTTGTCTTCCACTGTTATCGGATTTTGCTTTTCGTCCTGCATTAGGTTGCAATTCTCAGTTCTTCTTATTGATTTTGCTGTTGCTTTTGAATTTTGCATTTGAATTTTCTTACTGGTGCAGTTTTTATCTCCGCAGCTGTTACCAGTCTTGTAAGGAAATTTGTTCTTGAGTTGGATGCTAATCGCATCAAGGCAAACCGGATGTTGAAACTCTGGTTCGGAACAAAATGAAAGATTGGTGGTGGTGGTGACAATTAATGAGACTTTTAATCTGAGCCATCGGATCAGATGGCTCTGATTAAAAGTTTGGACAATAGGTATTTAGTCTGGACTATTAGAGTCTAGACCTGAAAAAATCTCCTTGTTTTTCATGTCCTCCTTTTCCATTGGAACTAAGTGCTAGTTTCCTCAGTGTTACTAATGTCTGAGCCATCTGTAAAGAAGCACATGAAACATGGATGCATAACTTGGTATGAAAAAAATATAATGAAAAAATCTGCATGTTCTTCTTTAACTTACCTTTGCACTCGTTATAACAGATATAAGGACAAAAGAACCGGTGTTGAGCCTCACAATGATCTATACAATATTTCATGCATTCCCTTGTTGTAGCCCCAGCCAGCACCGATACCGTGTGCGCTACAAAAGCCGCTGTTCATCACAGCCATGGTCAGAAGAAGAACAAACCAAGCCATCAACTTTGTCTTGGCCATTCTTATCACAAAGATCTTATTTCTTCTGTGTTATTTTTCATCTTATTTCTTCTGAGTTATTTTTCATCTTATTTCTTCTGAGTTATTTTTCTTTTAAAGATTTTTGTGAGACTGCTTGTTCTTTTGGACCTTGCTAAAGGGTTCTGGTAATTATGCTTCTTATATATGTATGCTGGCATGGAGTTAATAGGCCTCTAACCTCTCCACTAATGAAGGGACTCATTCATACGTGTGGTGAGTCTGAGAGATTTTCTAGGCTTTGATTGTGTCTGTTAAAGTGATGCAATTCCTAATTTACTAATTATTTTATCTAAAGTACCATATGCGTTAGAGGGCCTAATCAGCAGTTGAAACCTTAAAGAAGCTTCATTTGTAAATTTTATGGCAAGTCAAAATGCTATTAGTCGAAGTTCTAAAATGGCTGCTGCTCAAATTTTGGAGGTGTATGTACTCCATGATAAAACTAAACGGGCTTCATCATTCTAATGATGATGGTGGAATCTCTCAGCACATACTTCCAAGCCCATCACAATTAGGAGAATTACAATAAACTACAAGTCTACAACTATGAGGATTATTTGAAGTTGGACCAACATCTATTTGGCGCAGCTAGGGCCGAAAGCGAACAGAGCCGCTCGCGAATAAGATCGAGTTCGACTCGATAAAAGCTTGTTCGTTCGGCTCAAAAATCTTAACGAGCTCGAGCTCGAGCCCGAACTTCTATTCGCGAACAGTCTTAACGAGCTCGAGCTTGTTCGCGAGCTCTTAACGAGCCGCTCACGAGCTTTAATATAATAATATTATATTATTTAATTTTTATATATATTAAATAAAACCCAAAAAAATAAAAATAATAAAAAATAATAATAAAAAGCTCGTGAGCTCGTTCGTGAGCCTGTTTACGAGCATGTTCGCAAACATGTTCGTGAGCTCGTTCGCGAGCAGCTCGCGAGCCGCTTGTGAACAGGTTCGAACCGAACTCGAACACAGAGTTCGGCTCGTTAAGCTTAACGAGCCGAGCTCGGCTCAGCTCGTTCAGCTCGCGAACCGAGCTCAAGCTCGATTCGTTTACAGTCCTTGACGCAATTCCTTCATTGGGGCCACTATTATTGGAATTAAGCTTGCCATGGTCCAAGCAATAATTCAGCCCACGAGAGACCAATTGACGCCTAATTTCTGAAAATTAGTATTGAGCGATAATTTTAAATTTTTGAAAGTTTAAAGTGTTCTTGGAGTATTGGTCCTTCATTAATGTTGCCGCCCATCAGGATGTACTATCTGAATTGATTCTCATCTCCGTGGAAGCTACATGTGAGAAATGTCAATTACAATCAATTATGGAAAGAGTTATGGCTAGTGGTGCATCTATGAATATTTGAAAGGGAGACACGATGTCTAAATGTTGTATGTATAATTGTTTAATAAATATTTTAATAATTATAATATTAAAATAATATAAAAATAACTATAAAAAATAAATTTATTTGATATTTATCTTCTTTATGTGCATAAAAAATTAACAAAAATGTCGGTTATGAAATTATTCATACCTGAAAATTACATAAACAATTTTATATATTATTTCCGGTGATCAGAAGTGTCCAAAAATTATTTATTAAGATAAATATATATGTTCTAATACTTAGTTACAGTCACACAAATTTCTAAACTAATCTTATACTTGATTAAAGAGATCACATTTTTGATGAATATTATATCATTTCCTTATAATTATATAAAATTATGCAATACAAAATAAAATCACAAACAATCTATATAAAATAAATTAACAAACCTTTTATTAAGATGAATACATAATGTAAATAGAAATTATCTATATTATATTCTAATAATTGGAGATATTTCTAAGGGGCACGAGACCCCAGGTCCTTAATAAATTCGCTCAACCTATAATTAAGAATTTTTTTCCCGGAAACTCGCATTTTATTAAAACTCAATAAACAATTACGTGAGAACAACAGAAGCGTATTGTGTAACATATCACAAAATCTTAATCTTTCTTAGGCTTCCACAAAATGAATTGCAGCAGGAAGTAGAAGCAACTTACTTTGCCAAAGCTCCACTAATGTGCTGCAGTTGCTCATATTTGGGCGCTCAATATTCAATTAATACATCAGGAGAAAACATTCAGCTCAAATCCCCGACCAATAATGTCTCCAGGAACCCGGTATGCACTCTTATATAGAGTTTGGTACACCCCTTTTCAATATAAAACTAGTTTCTTTAAAATTCAAAATTTTTCGAAAAATGATATAAGAGACCACTTCTTGGCACCACCTTTTACACCATTCAACATCAAATTGGGTGTTGAAACTTCCAATTCCACATTTCATTTAACACTCAAACATTTTATTCAATTGAATTATGACACCTCAGAAGTGAATATACTTCTATCCTAATGATTTATCAATATTTTGGTAACCCATCCAAAAATGATAAGATCTTCCGTTTGCCAAACATGATACTCCGGATCCTCCGGAGCCGGCGTCTTAGGGTTTACTATGAGAAAATGCATATAATCACGTCATCCAATCTCAATCTCCATCGAAC
>JAOYMZ010053221.1:0-13764 GCA_025802335.1 Pinguicula primuliflora | reverse complement strand
TCGCCTATACAAGGCCCTTTATGGTCAGAAGCAGGCCCCACGAGCATGGTATGTCAAGTTATTCAACAGCCTTGTTGCATATGGATTTCAGAGCTCTCAGTTGGACACATCCTTATTTACATATCATCAGTGCAATACTCGCATTTATATCCTTGTGTACGTTGATGACATATTGATTACTGGGATGGATCAGAGTATGATTGATGCTCTAGTCGGGTATCTTCAATCTCAATTTAAAATTCGTGATCTGGGAGAACTCAACTATTTCTTGGGTATGCAGATAACTAGAAACAGCACAGGTCTCCACATTCGGCAAAGCAAGTACATACATGATTAGTTGGAGAAAACCAAGATGCTTGGAGCAAAGCCAATGCAGTCACCTTCCTCTACTGACACTCGAGCTAGGGATATGACAAGGGACCCTCTCTCTTCGACAGAGATCACCGTGTATCGGAGTACGGTGGGAGCACTTCAGTACTGCACTCTCACTTGACCAGAGATTGCCTTTCAGGTTAATCAGTTGTGCCAATATCTCCAGCAGTCTCTCTCCTATCACTAGCAAGCAGCAAAATGCATACTTCGCTATCTCAAGGGTTCTATCAACCATGGTCTGCAGTTTACCAAGGTGGACTCACCTACCCTTACTCTTGAGGCATTTTGTGATGCTGACTGGGTAGGAGACCGATAGGATCGAAGATCTACTTCAAGCTTTGGGGTCTTCCTGGGCCCCAATCTGATATCATAGACAACGAAGAAGCAGAATGTGGTAGCTAGGTTAAGTACCAAAGTTGAGTATCGAGCCTTAGCTCACACTATAGCTGATTTTATTGGACTTGAATGATGCTCAAGGATTTGCACATAGTACTGTCACACATTCCAGTAATCTGGTGCGACAATTTGGGTGCCATGTCCCTGGCATCAAATCCTGTCTTTCATGCTATGACAAAGCATATAGAGGTTGACTACCACTTCGTCAGAGAAAAAAGTGCAGAATAAAGACATTCAGCACAAGTACATTCCTACTTCCGATCAGGTTGCAGACATTGTTACAAAAAGGCTGGGCACCTCTCGTTTCTTGGATCTTCGAGACAAGCTAATGGTCTGTTCCCTCCCCATCAGCTTGAGGGGAGGTGTTAAGAAAAGTATTAAAAATGTTAAGGAAAGTATTGAAGAGGATCAATCAAAGTAACAATCAAGGGAAATCACAATCCTAGATTGAGGATAAATATGGTAGCAGGATTCCTACCATCTAGGTCAATTATACTGTCTATATAATTGTAATACACAATGTACTAAACTTAATGAGAATTACCTTTGTTTATACCAAACTTCCGCTTCCTCTTTTCTTCTTTCACCATAGAGTGATAAAGGATTTCATGCTTCAAGCCGGTGACTTTTTGAAGGGTGATGGCAGTCGTTGTATATCCATTTATGGAAGTACTTTTGACGATGAAAATTTCGTGGCAAAACATACAGGGCCTGGCCTTCTATCAATGGCAAATGGTGGACAGGATACGAATGGATGTCAGTTCTTCATAACTTGCGCCAAGTGTGACTGGCTTGATAACTAACATGTTGTCTTTGGGCGTCTCACGGTCTTCTGATCATAAGGAAGATTGAGAATCTTGCTACTGGACCCAACAATCGGCCTAAACTAGCTTGCAGGCTATCCGTCAATGGTCTTCGGCTAGTTCTAATTGAACATAGAGAAAGATAGACCTGAACTCGAACAGAACAATTCTAAGGTAATTATTGAGGAGGACAATTCTAAGGTAACAGTGCTGAGCTCTAGAATGGCATGAAGAGATGATGTCAAGATCTCCTTCCCCATCCCCTTCCTACCCATGTTGCTTTGAGTTTGAAATGTAAATACTTTATGGGGTTACGATAAGACTGGCTGCTGTGCAGCATCCGGTTCAGATATGTTGGAGACCGGGTTTCTTGCTTCTGATCGTATGATTGCAGACTACAATATTATGCCTTGGATATTTGTATGGAGACAGAAATTGCTGTTGACTTGTGCCTTTTGTTAGATTGGAAAAAAGGATAATTTGGTCAAATTGTATCTCTTTCACCTTAACATGATTGTAAGTGAACAACAAGTACAAAAATATATCATATATAACTTGGGATTTAAATCAGTCTAAGTGTACAATAAATCAGATTCTAATCGGATATATGGTCATGGCTATAGCTGCTATGTTTACATAAGTCTAATTATGTTTACATGTCAAGTCTGCTGTGTGTCATTGTATCGTGAGTCAATGGTCTTTGAAAAGAGTACCATTACATAAATTTCAATTCTGTATGCTGTAGATACCTTCTACACCCATGAAGACAAGAAAAATTGTGGTTGAGCTGTCTAATATTATCGCCACCCGTGGAGCGCGTCTTGCTGCTGCTGGAATCTTGGATGTCTTGAAGAAAATGCATAAGATTGGGTGTCTTCACACTGGCTTTCGCACCCGTGGCTATAGCCACGGGCAATACACTAGTTCTAACTATCATAGTGAACACTACCTAAGTTAACTGAGTTATTCAGATAATATAAATAATCAAGCCTCAATATAATTTGTCTAATTGAATTTGCGAGATAGTGTAAGAAAAAATGGTCCCGCATGAAATGGAAATAGAAATACTAATCAATATATAATGTATGTATTGTTTTACTCTATTATCTTGGTGCTAATATTTATATGAGTATATACATATTACTTATTCACTGTGTCCTAAACTCATCCAGCTGTTCAATTTTCTACTATTATCAAATATATTTAAGGATTGTGATGAATTGTAGAGTCTATACACTCCTTCACAATCAAGTCGCACTAAAGGGTAATAATATTAGTACAACAATCAGATTTGTTGGTAAGCACCTTAAATGAGTCTCAACTCAAGTCTCTGTCAATACACTTTACCAAGCCTAATTTTTTTTAGCATTTATATGAGGAAAAGTACGAGAAGTTGATTTCCCCAGCATCTGTAGGGACAAAAACAAAGTGTGTTGCCTGTTTATGTATTGATGAATATGAGGAATGCCCATTAAAGCTGTCGGTCTCTCTCTTCTTTCTGTATGAAAGACTTTATCTTTTTAAACAGTTGTGCTTGGCCTTTTTTGCTGCCTAACCAGTGAAAAGTATGCACTGTTAAAATGATATTCAAGCATGCTTACTTTCTGTCTATGGATTGTTTTTTCTGTGCTGTCTTTTTTCTTAATTTTCAGTTGTTTTTAGTTTAGGGTGAGGCCGAGATATGTCGTACCAAAAAATCAGCACAAAAAACACGCTAAATGCATAGGCATCGTCAAATTGCGTCACGTGGATCTTGATGGGTTTTTTTAAAATCTATTTTTGGTGGGGTGTATCATTTTTCACGCAAGACAGACCCGTGATCAGGCCGCTAATGCTACAGCAACACACTACAGACAATGCACAACTTCAATAATTTTTTAAAGATATTCTCTGTAACAACACACTACAGAGTACAGACACTCGCTCAAATGGCTTTATCAGAACCATACATAGATAGGCTTTGGTTGTTTTTACACTAAACCAGTAACGTTAAACAAATGAAGTTGCGTAGTGTGGCTGTGGGAGAACAAGCCAGTAGTATAACTCTTGTATTTCATCCATCTACAAGGGGGAAAAACCCAGTTCAACTCTTGCCAATGCACATGCACTGCTTTTCATCCATCTACAAGAGGATCTTCCTGCTCGATCTCTCTGCGAGATGCTTCCCACAATCGTCGTTTGATATCCAATTTTTCCAGCTCGATTAGACCTTGCTCAACTGGAATATTGAAAATCGAGAATATGAACTTCGTGAGTGCACATTGATGGCTACTAACTAATGATATCAAATAGTAATAATACATGTCTTAGAATCTGCACAGAGTTGAGGAACTTGGGAGTTTACCATCTACAGCATCGTGTGAAGTAGGCGATGAGCCACTGCGGCTGGTCCAAAAGTTCAATCTCTCGTCCGCAGTTTCAACTTTGATACCGTAAACTTTGGCTCGTCTCCAGTAGTACGTCAACCATGCCTGTGATCAGAAATCACAGTAACAATATAGTTTTAGGCTCTGTGTTCGGTTATCAATTTGATCTGAAGCTACTGAACTGCAAAATGGGAGCCAATATATTATTATCACTTATAGGACTTCAGATATAAGAACCTCTTTGAAGAGTACATCTTCAGATTCTTCTGGGCCGAGTTCTGCAAACAAACATAAACAAAGGAAGATTTCACTGTCATCATGTTTTTATGGTTAGTTAAGTTACCAACTACTGATGAGCTGCGTATGGATGGCCTAGTACAAAGAGCAGATTTTTAATGGTATCCGAAAATCTGCAAGCATTAGAAACCTGAAGTTGTAAAAAAAATTTACATGAATTAAATTGCCTACAAGGATAATGAAATACGTGCCTAAAAGAAACATTGAAGCTTTAAGCAAATCGTCTAGGCTTGAATACAAGGAGCATGCAGTGCAGAGCAGGAGATTATGAACGCTTACCAAAAGCTTCCATGTACTTGGGATCCATTGGTGACTTCAAATCTGCAAAAAGACGTAGAAGTTAGAGCATTCATGTTCGGGCTATAAAATCATAAACTCATCACAACAAGTAATGCCACACTGAAAACGCTATGTGCTATTCAATGAAAGTAACACCGCAGAAAGCAATACTTTGGGCTGGATGTCTGTTAAAATGCTCCTATACAATGAAACTCACCTGGGAGATCCATTAAACAGAAAAGATCCGACCAAATATCAAAAAATTGAAAGATAAAGGTGTTCAGGAAGTTAAAGGGTTGCAACGACAAATATCAAACAGGAAGCGTGGAAAGTTTCTGTTATTTTGGGGGGTTGGGGGTTGGGGAATAAACATGATTTGTTGAACCATTTTGGCCTCTAACCCAATGGATCTATACAAAGAGCAATCTCTACATGGATAGGGCAAGCTGAATTGGACCCAAGGAATTGTTTGCACTTGAGCCTGGGCCCCATGCTCCTCAGAGTGAACTCATTGAATTGATAACTAATTTTTGAAGTATATGATTCCGTATATTTGGCAATAAGGGCATAGAGTGTACGTTTAGGGTTTATAAGTACTCAGCGCATATAGGGACTGATGGAAACAGATTTTGGCATCATTATAGAATAGGGTGGTTAAGACTTAAGACAATGAACAAACCAGAAATTGAGATCCTGGATGAATTTGGGCGTCTTTCTTGAGCAAATGCAAGACTGATAGATTCTTCAACCTGGAGAATAAATTTAAAAAATGTATATGAAATCAACAAAACTTCAGTTGGTGGAATTAGAAACTGCAAGTGATCTTTGGAAGAGAGACCTTCAGTGAAGCAAGTTCTTTTAAACCCATTTCAACTTTCAGCATGCTCTCTATGTTTCCTTCTCCAGTGAGATCACTGATGTCCTCAACGAGTTTGCTCCGTTGTGGGTCGTTATCACCTGGAAAATATTTGAATATAGCATTTTAGAGTTCACAGTCCAACATCAACCTAGAAAGAGTACAGAGCCATTTGATTTTGGATTAGAAGTTGGGATCCACAGAAATTACTAGCCTTTTTTCCCACACTCCTCCTTGGCCTTCTGTCCAGCAGATAAAACAACTTCTAAAGGAAGTGGTGCAAGAGAGGACCAATATTCGTGCTTTGACAGAGCAATATCCTCACATATACCTAGCAACAAATATATTGACAAAGGAAATCATGGTACATAATTGTATTCCAGTTAGACTTATTATTAATGAACCAAAAGCAAATATTATGTGTAAATAATGGGATGACATCCACTAAATTTACATCAATTTTGGGGGTTATAATTGAAACGATCATATGACATACATGTCAAAGACATCCATTAAAATCTATTATTTTCAAAGCAAAACAGCTAGGTGTACAAAAATTTGTACAAACTACCAATACCCATTGGATTGTTGTGAGGACAATTCATAAATATGATCTAAAGAAGACTAGATTTAATCCAATGAATGTTATTGTACAAAAAAAGTTAGTACACCTAGCATTTCTCTTTTCGTAGTTGTTCACTAAAGCACGCAGGTCATCAGTGGAGGTCCCTCTAGGATTTCACATTCAATGAATTACGTTTCATAGGTCGATTAGCATCATTCATAAAGAGATGCACAAGGCTAGCAGGGGGGACTCGTGTTTTCCAAACTATCCAATTTCTGTAGAGTTTTGTAGTGCAGCTTATCGTTTTATGATACTTTAGTTATGCATTCATCCACCAGAACACAACACTCCCAAAAGAAATGCAACAGGTGCAGGGGTGGATGGATCCTTTACCAAGCTGAGCAGCTAGGCCCCAGTATCTTGCAAGCCAGCACCTTTTCAGAACAACTTCCTCCTGCAAAGGCAAATAATTTTGAAGTACAACTATAGTTACAACATACAGCAACTCCATTTGTAGTCATTCATAAAATGCACGCAACTGACCCACTCACCATTTCATGTTGGCTCAACACCATTCTCTGTGTCATAGAGCGAAGCGCTTTAACCTCTGACTCAGTTTCACGCAGTTGTTCAATAACAGTCGATACCTCATTTTTTGCAGTCTTACAAGTTACAAAACCCAAATGTCAAATTGCTAAAAGCAGCATATAAACTTAAGTCACAACATAGTTTCCTCACCTTAACTTCAGACCTTAATGATACCATTTCCGCATCTACCCCATCATTTGCCAGAGAAGCCTCTTTAAGTGCGGCCTAAAACAAGATTCCATTGAGAAATAACATCTAAAAGGAATAGATAAAACAATGGCACCTAGCACCCTTCAGTTTATTCGTCAATTATGAACATAAGTACCAAATGATTATCTGCTGGAATAGAAGTGTCACTTCATCAAGTTGAATCCAGTGATGAATGATGATGAATATAAACAATAATTACCTCTCTTTGACGTAATGTGGCTTCCTTTCTGAAAAAATTGTAACAAGAGATGTTGTTAGATCACTTCTAACGGCCAAGTTACCACAATAGTGTTTTTTTCTCAATTTCATCAACCTGCGTAGAAGTTTAGCTTCCAAAGAAACACCTTCTCCAAGAACTGCAACCTGATGAGCAGTTCATATGTCACATAACTCATTTGCGAAGATAATCTCTGCGAACTCAAATGACATTAGACACGGTTGCCTGAAACAGGTATGTGGATTATGTGGAGAAAGAATTAGAATATAAATCTTTTTGTTCATTGGAAGTTATCAGTTCCCTTGATTAAGGCAACTTTAACTCTTTCGTCATGCTGCTAGGGATCATTTGGGTTTGGGCATGTGTGAGTGAGAGTTAAACCACAAGAACAAAACAACGAAATACTATTGGGCATTCAAAGGCAATCAAAAACTCTATATTTCACACAGGTTTTAAGTGAAAGACCTGTTTCTCAAGCTCCTTAACTCTTGCCTCAGCCGCTTCACAGGATTCTTCTGCAGTGCGGAGCTGTAAGATCAGGGTCAGATACCACGTAATAAAAACAAATAATTCAGGAAAATATTACAATGTGTACCTTTTCAAGAATATTTTCATTCTCCTCTTGTAGCATATCGAGCTGCCAAAATAAGCAGATATTGTCATATTGATATGAGAAGAAGCTAGCCAGGAAAGATCACGCAGCTCAAAAGTATAAAAGTATAAATTTCAATACTATTTTGAGATTCCAGAAGCATCATTACAAAAAATTGTTCGAATGTACGAAAGATATCCGCGTACTTCATCTCTAAGTGCAGAAGAAGCGCGACCATCTCCTGCATCTTTTAAATTCAATTTCTCGAGATCCGGTGAGAATCTGCAGGTAACACCGATGCACAATCAAATAGCATGAATATGAAATACACAGTGCAACCTCTATAAGTGTTGCATATGAGATCACCAACTTGACAAGGGCTGAACTATTGCCATGTAAGATAAATTATATTTCATTGGTGTCCAATTTTGAAATTCAGCCAATCGCAAAAACTAGACCAGTCAAAGAGTTAATTTTGATTACTTCTTTTCTCTTTGTTTCTTTCCCGGTGGATCAATAGGTGGAATAGGTGTAGGAGTCTTGAGCGAAGGCCTACTGGAAGGTACAGAGGCAGTTGTTCTCATGGATATGGACGGCCTTCCCGTTGATGTCGACCTAGAAGGCGGAATTCCTTCTTGATAAAGTTGAGCTACCTGATAAAAATGACGCCATATAAGATCATGAGAGGAAATCAACAGCAATTAGCATTTGTTTCATTTTTCTCAGCAGCAACCAAATACTGCATGACAAATCCTTGTCTTTAAGCCAACAAACAATCGCCAATGGTAGTTAGTCGAGAATTTACTTTACCACACATAAATCATAAGGAACAAAACATTGAAACTCGAGAGCATAGATTACCGCATCAGAAGAAGATCTACCGATTTTCTGAGCCGGAAGCACCGTCTTAATGCCTCCATTGCCGACATCGGCACCGTTTGTCTTAAGAGGCGGCCGTGATAAAGACAGCGGAAGAGGGGGATTGAGTCTGAGCATCAAATCCCCATCTCCCCCCTCGTCGTCCTCATCATCGTTGTCGGCTGCAGCTTGAGAAGCCATTACCTGAGCCAGCCGCTGAGCCGCTGCCTTGGCCGCGTAATTCTGTGTGCGCTTGATATTCGAAATGCTGCTCGCGGACGAGGATCTCGCGTGGTGTCCACGCGCGGGTGACCCACCGCCGCCGGACTCGGTGGTACTCCAGTGACTCACTTTATCCATCTTGGAGAGGGTTAATCAGTATGTAAAAGGCCGTGAACTCCAAAACAGAAGAAATGCGGGATGATGAGAAACGGAAAAGAGTGCAGTTGCCTTGAGATCTTGAGTGAGCGGCGATGTGCTTCGCACGTTGAAGGGATACTTACACTATTTTGGTGATTTAAATTAGAAAAAAATTCAAGTCATTAAAATTAAAAAAAATTCAAGTGACAAATGATTTATGCTAATTAAAATATTATGGTTCTGAGTGCAAGTACGAAAAAATTAAAAAAAGTGATTTGTAAAAAAATAGTGTGTGTTTTCAAAAATTGTGGTACTGCAAAAAAAAATCTAATAATAGTGTTTGCAATATTTTTAACTTTTCTTATATTTATATAAAGAAAGTTCAATTTTACCCTTATAATTCAATTAAAATGATATATTTTAATCATATAAATAATTTTTAAAATTAATACGGTCTTACATATGTATTTCGATTATTTTCAAAAATGTACTCCTTTGCTTACATATGCATCTAGTCCTCTACTTTTGGATTATAGGTCAAAACAGCTTTTGCACCACAGAAGCAGAAGCAGAAGCAGTTCTGACAAACACTCGAGAAAACAAAATTGCAGTGCAACCTCCATAAGCAGCTTACATAAGCAGTTGCAAACACTCCCTAAATTACTAACTGTTGCTTGATGTTCACGATCAGATTTTTACTTAAATAATTGTCATCAATATGACCGTAATCGAGAAATTTTATCTTTAAAGTAATAAAATAAAATGAAAAAGAAAAAACAAATTAGAAGTAATAAAATGAAAAATATTCATATAAAAAATTTATTGTACCAAATTACAATTTTACATGTTTTATCCATTATTTCATTTTAAATATATATATAATTATAAATTCTTAGTTGATTAATTTTGTTGTGCTCAATAATTAATTAATGCATTTAATTTTAATCTTAGTCATTGGTATAACAATCTGACGACTCAGATTAGATGAGTCATTTAAAATGACATAAATAACTCATTTAATATTATATTAGAATTGAGTACAATGACTAATTATTGAACACAGCAATATTGACCACCAAAAAACACAAATTTCTCCTCCAAGCCTTGAATCTCGATTAAAAATTTTTATGTGCCGAATTGTATTTGTGCCCGTTGGATTAAACGATCAATGATGATAATTTGCGAGTTTTAAGTAGATCCGACCCATTATACCGACTCAAGAATTATTATCATTGATCGTGGTCGTTGAATTTTGATCCAACGGCGACACACAAGATATTTTTTATTTATTATTTTTTTACCAAATATAGACATATAAAAAAATTTATTGGTATACGAGTGTGGAGAGGAGAAAATTTTTCCACTAAAGAATCAGAAATTTTTTGAATCTGCCACAAAAATTGGCCCAATTTTTTAAAATGCCACACACCGGTCTTTGATACACCGGTGGGAGCAACCGGTCTTCCAAAGACCGATATTTTGATACACCGGTCTTTCATCATTAAGATTCTTAATCACAGAGATTAAGAAGTACCGGTCTTTGAAAGACCAGTTACTGGGCAAAACACCAGCAAACAAGAACAGCAACAACGAGAAAGAAGCGTTCAGAGTGAAATTTAAAGTACCATAATACTCTTTAAAATAAAATCTCGACTGGAGATGGCCTCATCGAGTTTCAGTCTAAAGATCTGAGCTTTACTCTCATCGAATTCAAATCTTTCTTTTGATTTCTTTCTGGGTTTTCCCTGCCCGGGATCATTAGAACCAGGCCTACGAATAGCAGCCTGGATTCCGCTGGAAGACGTAGTTCCATTGGTATTGACGTCATCTGGATGAATGTAAGTTTTGAGACTTCTGTATAACCCAAACAGAGTTTGCCCGTTGCCTCATAGATCAGTCGTCCCCTTAGACTTCTTTCCTTAGCACATCCATGAACAATCACGAACAAAATCGAGAGAAGGGGAGTTAAATTCCAAGATAATGCCCTTAGACACAGTAGTATCAGCAATTTTCTCCACTAGCAATCTCTTCCTTCACGTCCTCTTTGTAATCTTTCTCTCGCTCCTCTTCTCCTTCTTCAGGATACCCTCAAGAATTGATGAAGCTACAACGAGAAAGAAGCGATCAGAGTGAATCTTGAATTTGGTTCGTTGTTGCTTCATCAATTCTTGAGGATGAATCGTGAATCTGGTTCGTTTAAGGTGACATATTTTTGCTTTTCTTGTTTTGCCCAGTACCGGTCTTTGCCCAGTACCGGTCTTCCAAAGACCGGTACTTCTTAATTTCTGTGATTAAGAATTTTAATGACGACCGGTCTTTCAAAGATCGGTGTATTAAAATACCGGTCTTTGGAAGATCGATTGCTCCCACCGGCCTTCCAAAGACCGGTGTGTGGCATTTTCAAAAATTGGGCCAATTTTTGTGGCAGATTCAAAAAATTTCCTCAAATATTTCCAACTCATAAAGACAACCAGATTTAAGAATTGCACGCAATTCATAATTCAAACAGTGTCATAAAGATTGAACCTTTTTCTTGGTGGTACAAACTTCAGAAACAATCTGCAGCTCTTGGTCTCTTCTCTTCTGCATTATGAGCTGACTATTTGATTCCAAGGGACCCGTAAATCTACAAAAATCCAGATCAAAGACATCACCAGTACTTTGTCAGTTAAAAATACCCAAATCCAAACGCACAAAAAATGAAAAACAATAAAACTAAAAGCCACGACATACTTATTGGTGAAAATCATGCCAATCAAGAAACAAATGTAGAAAATGGGAATCCATACGGCATAAAACTTCCCACTGCGTCAGAAACATGATCTCTCTGCTCATTTGAGTATATATACCGGAAAAAGATACAATAATTTGGATGGATCTCTAGAGAATCATCAAAATCGACAAATGAAGTACCTCTAAACTGAGTTGGGCAGCCACAGTATCAAAGAAAGAAGTACCTCAAAAGTAACACATTTGCTGGACAGAAGCCAAATACCGTCAAAACAAAAGTCTAATTCCAGTATTTTACTATAGTTAAAGAAACCATTTATTGTCGAATGTGATAATTTAATTTCCTGAACAATTGTGTGAAGGGAATTCACATGGATATGCAACCTGTAAAAATGAAAAGTGAAAACCTGGAAGAAAAAATGAAACTGTGGCTAGATCTAATGATAGACACGAAGCTTTAGCTAATATTGCAGCAAGAGGCAATACTACAGAAACGGTTCTAGAAGTTGAATATTATGGGGAGAAGAGTTGTTCGATCAATATAGATCAAATTTGATGACAACAATGCAACCCTTGGCAAAGCAACTCAAACAAAAAACAATATCATTCAGTAAGCGGGATTAATCGGACCATTTCCAGAACGGTCCGCCGCTTTATACTTGAAAAAGTTGGCAGGAACCTCAATAGTGAACCTATCTTTCATCATAGAACGGTCATTTTGCGGTGAGATAGAAGATATATCCATAGCAACACCAGAAGCAAGAAGAAGCAACACCAGAAGCAAGAAGAAAAAAGTGTGATCCGCAAAAAATTAGAACTAAATTAGAAACAAAAAATGAAACTAAATTAGAACAAACCTTCCAAATTGATAGCAGAGATTACGAACATTCCAAAACTACTCAAACTGTAAACATCCCAAATTGATAGCAGAGAAAAGAAAATTCAAGCCAATAATACCACCAAGTGTTTCAATAAGAATTTGAGAGATCTGAAGCAGCTGATCCCTACGAACATGAAACAACAATCTTCAATCTCATTGCATTCATGACAGAATTGGCTATGTAATGGAATCAAGAACTACATAATGAAAAATTAAGCAAAACCCCATGAATCAAATCAAATTATAAATAAAACGAAAACATGAATTAAATACAATAAGCACAATAACTCGACTAACAAATATGTTGTCAATAAATTACCGTTAACTTCCCTTCAACATCTCAATCACGTAACATTCAACCCACAAACCTGAACGGGAAACTGCAATAGTTAAGCAAGGAGTTTAGATTGTAAAAAAAAAGCTTAAAAGTTTAATTCCCCCAAATGCTGCACAAATCAATAAAAGTTAGTGAGTTTAATTCAATAGCCATCCAAGACATACATCGATTTTTTGCAGGTGGATTTTCAGAATCACACTCTTGCTTGACTGTCTTCATTGTCCTAAGCAAAACGAAAAACAATTGATTAAAACCCAAGCTTAGAACACACATTCCTTGAAGCCACGTTTTAATTAATACTGTCACCTAGATTATGACACAAATCACAAATCAAGAGAGAAACTCTGGATTACGTTTTAGAAACACAAATCAAGAGAGAAGTAAACGAACACAAATCACTACGGCAAAAAAGGATTCGAAACATTGCAAACCAAAACCACATACCACTCTGACTTCCAGAGCGAAGTCTTTAGCTGGATCCATGAGAGACGGTCGAGTGGGTTGGCAGTGAACAACAAAGGTCCATTTAAAGGCTTGAACATGGATGTGGCCGACATTAAGGGCGAGTGCTGAAACCCATCTAGAATACAGACAACAAATTGAAACAAAAAATAATCCCATCTCAAAGAAAATCCATCCTTCAGCATATAATTGTGAAGAGCGGCGAATACCATCGATCTATGATATGATCAACAGCAAAATCCATCCTTCTGCAGAGAAGTGTGAGGATTGCATAAATTTACCATCAACAGCAAAATCAGACCAATCTTGACGTAAATACAGCTATGATATGATCCGGTTTACCCTGTGACACAGCCAACAAAATCAAATTAGGGATGACAACTGAATCACACAAAAAATGAAATTACCTGGAAACCAAAGGAGAACAGATTCAGGAGGAGAAGGAGATATATAGAGAGAGGGGCATATGACGAATGGACGAAGGTGACCGTCCGTTATGGAGTTGGCGACGTGACGATGTGCTGGTTGGAGGAACTGCCCACTGGAGAAAACCTCGGCAGGGAAAACTGCAGACACGCAGGAAAAGAGGAAAAATC
>JAOYMZ010053210.1:0-13770 GCA_025802335.1 Pinguicula primuliflora | reverse complement strand
GGTGCGCCACGTCAAGGGGGGTGCGCTGGGAGTGTTGGGGAAAGGGGTACCTATATCATTCGGGCAGAATTTAGGTAATTGACATTTTTCGAGTGAATTTGGATTGTTGAAAAAAAATTATGTTAATGTTTTTGTAATTTTTACGTCAAAATATTTAAGGAAATGGTTTTAAATTTTACTTCCGCCACTCGTAACATACTGTTTAATGTTAGGGTTAAATTCGTTGCTTTTAAAATTCTTATCCAATAGGATTTTAATTTTTTGAGGCCGAAGGCGCCTAAACCATAATCTATGATCGATTTCTAAAAGCTTTTGACGTAAGTATTCCAAAAATATTGGCAGATTTTATTTTCTGCGACCTAAAGTCGCCGAAAAAGGCCAATTAGCGAAATTCAGGGAGCCGAATTTCGGTAACTATAGCAATGCCCGAATATCATATTATAGAAGATTAGCTTTACCGGAAATTGTGTACCAAATTTGATAAAAAAAATTCCAAAATGCTTCAATATTTTCGAAATTCTGGTGTTAATAATTGTTTAAAATCGATAATGAAATTTAATTCCGACGATCAACTGATAACGTTTAAGACTTAAGTCAATTTTATTGCTATTCAAATATATATTTATAGGAATTTAGTTGTTTTTTTGCGGTGAAGTTGTCGAAATCGAATTTTTTGACTGATTTTTCAAAGGAAGATTCCAAAAATATTGAATTTTTTTTAAAGTTACCCTAATTTGCCTAACCAACCTGAAAATATTGTTGTACCAACTACCAACAATACGAGGAAGGCTATGGCGCACCCCCCTGGGCGGCACCCCCAAGTCACCTCATCCCCCTTTGGCCCAAATATCGACGATTTCCCACAAATTTAAATGTTATAAACCCTATAAACCCAAGGGCTAAATATTACGGCGGCTTCGCTGCCGAAAAAACTAAAACTCTATTTAAATGTTATAAACCCAAAAGCTAAAATATCAATCCAAGGGCTAAACCCTATAAACCCAAGGGCTAAATACTATAAACCCAAATCTAAATTTGTGAGAAATCGTCCATATTTTGGCCAAACGGGGAGGGGGTGCGCTGAGGGTGCACCATTTGGAAGTACCTATAGTATTTTTGCAACAATACCGACTGATACACGTATCAGTTCTCCTCATAGGTCAACTATCTGGAATGTGATACACGTATCAGTTCTCCTCATAGGTCAACTATCTGGAATGTGATACACGTATCAGTTCCCATCATGTAGGTCAACTATATGGAATGTTTTAGGAAGTATTGGGCATTTGAGCTTAATCTAAAGTTTAATTAAATAATACACATCTTGTGTAAACATGAGAACATTGTACGATCAGACTCTAAGCTCCAATTGTATATATAGGTATAGTCAGTGTTCCAGAATGTGTTGGGGGTCCCAAAGCATTTTCAGGTCGCCCAGCGCTCAAGCCACCTAGGACCATGGGATGAGCCAATCGGTACAGCTTTTGGTGTGCACCGATCGCCCCTCTTCTATCGGTGATACATACAACCAAAAATCTCCAGTGGGAGGATATACCCACTCTCACCATCAATGCTTCAAAGAGAAATTTCCAGTCCAGCATACGTGAGAGACTCCTATTAATCAGCTGAGCAACAGTCAATATTCTCTGCCTGCACTTTACGGCATTCATCGAGGTCATCGTGTTTCAAGCAACCATAAGAAGATGCCATACACACAAGCACACAAAAATTACGTGGTTCGGCTATGCCTACATCTACAGGAGAAAGGTCTTCTTTGCATTTCATTTTCACGCTTTTTCTCTCCTTTCTTTACAGTTTATATAGATATCGACCTCTCTCTACACAAGACACAATCCAGGGATTCTATGGTAACTAAATTCCGGGAGATAAGGGGGAAAGATTTGACTAAACCTTCCTCTTGATTATGCTAACTAACACTCCCTCTCAAGTTGGGCAGTGGGATGTCCAATGCCCAACTTGTACAAGGTATCATGAAATACTCAACCTGCAACTGTCTTGGTGAGAATGTCAGCTAGTTGATCTTCAGATTTCACATATGGGAGAGTAATAACTCCACTCTCCAGCTTCTCCTTGATAAAATGTCTATTGATCTCTACGTGCTTGGTTCGGTCATGACTCATGCTGAACTGGATTCTCTGAGATATGTACTACAGCTCGACTATCACACCTCAACGGATAAGGTTGATCTGAAGAGAACCCCAGTTCGGTCATCAACTTCTTCAGCCATAGTATCTCTGTCAAACTCCTGGAGATACCTCTAAACTCTACTTCTGCACTAGACAGAGTTATCACCTTCTACTTCTTGCTACTCCAGGTCACCAGGTTACCTCCTATGAAGGTGAAGTACTCAGACGTCGATCTCTTATCCACTAGACTTCCTGCCTAATCTGCATCAGTATATGCTTCCATCATCAGGTTACCATACTTCCTGAATGTTACCCCTATATCTGGTGTTCCCTTTAGATGCCTCACGATCCTTAAAGCGGCATCCATGTGATTTTTCTGTGGATTCTGCATGAATTGACTCACAACCCCAATGGCATATGCTATGCCTGCCTGGTATGGGAAAGATATATCAATTTCCCTACCAGATGCTGGTATCTCACACGGTCTGCACAAACTGCACCATCAACCATCATCAATCCACGGTTAGGGTCAGGGATCATGGGTGTGTCAGCTGGCTTAGTCTCGAGCATTCCAGTCTCAGCTAGTACATACAGAATATATTTCCGTTGAGAAATATGAATTCCTGCTCTCGATCTCATTACCTCTATCCCAAGAAAGTACTTTAGTCTCCCCAGATCCTTCATCTCGTACTCAGTAAACAAATCCTTCTTCAACTCATCAATCTTTTCCTTGTCATCCCCTATAATGATCATGTCATCAACGTAAATCAGTAGACAGGTAATATATCTATCTCTCCTCTTTATGAACAATGTGTGATCAAAGTTGCTCTGCACGTATCCATACTTCCTCATGGCTAATGTAAACCGTCCAAACCAAGCACGCATGGACTGTTTTAAACCATACAAAGCCTTTTTCAACAAACACACATCTCTAGGTCGAAAATCTCCTGAGAAATCGGGAGGTCCCTCCATGTATACTTTGCCTTCCAGGTATCCATGAAGAAACACATTCGTCACATCAAATTGGTGTAACAACCAATCTCTATTTGCTACAATGGAGAATAGTACACGAATAATATCTATCTTGGCTACTGGAGAGAAGGTCTTAGAATAATCCATACCGTAGGTCTGTGTATATTCTTTAGCCGCGAGTCTCGCCTTGTATATTTCAATAGAGCCATCAACTTTCCTTTTTATGGTCAACACCCACTTACAAACAACTAGGCGCTTTCCTGGAGGTAGTCTCTTCCTCTCCCAAGTGTGATTGTCTCGTAGGGCACTCATTTCAGTGTCCATAGCAGCCTTCCACTCTGGAATAGACATTGCTGCTTACACACTCCTTGGAACCACCTCACTATACAAGGACATCACAAATGATTTTGCTGAAGAAGATTCTCTCCCCCTGGACAGATTAGCCATCAGATATCTTTTTGAACCAGGAATATGATCAGGTGAGTACTTTTTCGCTGCAATACCCCTCGTGCTCCGTGTAGGTAGTACATGTGTCGGTGCCACAATATCAACTCCAGAATTAGGACACATCATCAGCCACATCAGCTAGAGGCCCCTCACCATCATCAATAGGCTGCATAGAAGAAGACTCCACAGGTACAGATTGAGATGAGTTAATAATATCAGAAGTACATACCTCGATATCCACTCTAGTGAGTCACTTCCAATCTCCCCATGATCACTAGATGGTATTGCCTGATAAAAGAACTCAAACTCCACAAAATCACAATGAAGGGTGGTGTACAGGCGCTTCGACACTGGATCATAACACTGATACCCCTACTGATTAACACCACAGCCCACAAACACACATTTTAGAGCACATGACTCTAATTTGGTACGTGAGTTTTAAGGACATAAACAAACACCGAGCACCCAAAGACACGAGGAAGCAACATTAAGTAAGTGGGTATCTTAGTAAAGGAGGATAACACTTGCACAAGAGTTTTCAAATTAAGACTTAGTGGGCAGATGATTTACAAGATAGGTGGCAGTGTTAACTACCTCAAGCCAAAAATATTGAGGAACACCAGAATCTAGCATCATAGCTCTCGTAATTTCCAACAAAACCCGATTTTTCCGTTCCGCTACTCCATTCTGCTCAGGGTATAAGGATAGGTGGTTTGATGAATAAGCCCCCAGGAAGAGAAATTTTTTGACATCGCTATGTTAACAAACTCCCCACCATTATCAGTACGAAAAACTTTTATTCCAGAGCCAAATTGGGTAAGGAGCATGTGGTAAAATTGCACAAATTTATCGAAAACTTCGGACTTATTTTTCAAAAAGTAAATTCAACACATCTTTGTACAATCATCAACAAATAATAAGTGAAAGCGAAATCCACTTCCTCCCACAATAGGGGCATGCCCCCAAACATCTGCATGAATGAGTTCAAAATGTTTTTCAACACAAGACATACTAGTAGAAGACAATGCTCTATGGGTCTTAGCACGAGAACATGAATCACACTTAATAGGAAAACAAGAAAGTCTAGGAAATAACTTCCGAAGATAATCATTTGAGGGATGACCCAGACGACGATGCCATAGCCACCCCTTTTCATCCGTTGTGGCTGCCAGAGTACTGCCACAAACTTCAACCTCATCCATATAGTACAGCCCATCCCGCTCACTGTCATGCCCAATGACCTTCTTCGTCTAAATATCCTGCAATAAGCAAAAAGATGGATACATCAGTACAGTGCAGTTCAATTCCCATGTGACATGACTAATAAAGAGTAATTTATGTGATGATGAGGGCATAAGAAGACAATTGAATAATTTGAGCTACGGTATTATCTCAATTGTCCCTGCTTTTGTAAAAGGTAATCGCTCTCCATTAGCTGTCCGAATTATTTTCTTGCGGGGCACCTGTGAACCAATAATATCAGCAGAGTCATATGTAACTGTGTCAGTAGCTCCACAGTCAAAAATCTATTTACGAGATTTAGAGCTAAAACTCAATAATGCATATGAGACATCATCATCAAATTCTTCGAAACATCTGTCTCCAAAATATTTCACCCACTCGAATTTTCTGCAGATTTGGGACCAACTCGTCCATGCCCCGTCTGATTTTCCTGCTTCCTGCATATAACACTTTCTGGCCCAAGTATACTCGGCCCAGACTCCATAAAAACAGAATTCATATTAGACTGTAAAACAACACATGTGTTACCTCCTTCGCCACTTGTTCCCTTCCTATCTCCATGTGGCTCGTCGTTCTCAACATGTTGCAGGACATTTCATCCTCTCCCTCTATCCATCGTCTGAAATTCTCCTCTGTATCGTTCTGGAACGAGAGGATTATGGCGGTCGATGGCGGTCCATCGCCTTCCGCAGCTAGCCCCTATGTTTCTGGCCCTTCCTCCAGACTCTCACCCATTGCTATTGTTCCTCTGGTCGGCCAAATTCCTAGTAGTCGTTGCCTGTTACCACGTGAAGTCCTATTCTCCCATCGACAATACTGGTGAATATGTCCCCGGATGCCGCAAAAGTTACAAATTCGTGTTTCACGCTGGAATGAAGACTGGAATTGCTCCTGCCTAGATCTAACTGGTGGTCGTACGGTGGTGGTGGGTTTTTGCGGGCGACGGTGGCGGCCAGAGATGTGTGCTGCGGCGGTGCATGTTGGTTCTATGGATGCTCGGGTCGCCCTACTCCATAGTGGACTCTGCCTTTATCGCGACCCAGTCCGCCCTCTATATCTGGTGCAGGTGACCTGCCTGCTCCAGATCCATGACCCGAGATACCGAACTCGTGGTGGATGATGAGTCCGGATCCCAGGCCCGACCCATTAGGGTTGATTCCTGGTTCTGATTTCTGACACGCGGGCCCAAGAATATTTCGGCGTGCTGCCTCTCGTCGGATGGTGGCGTAGGCGACGTCCATATCCGGTAACTCCTCTTTTAGGATGTCTCTCACAATTGCATCAAATATTCTTCTTCTTTTTTAGGATGTCTCTCACAATTGCATCAAATATATCATCAAGGCCAGCAAGAAATTTGAAAAGTCGATGCTCATTTTGTAAGACGTTGAATTGGACGATGTCTTTCGAATCCCTAGTCGAATGTGGTCATCGTCGATCTACCTCCATCCACAAATTCTTTCTCTTGTTGTATAAGTCTTCAATACTCATATTTCCTTGCGTTAACTTATCTGCTCTTGTCGTTAAATCGAATATCTGCAGGTTATCCTCCCCTGGTTGCAATGTCTTTGTCAATCCCTTCCAAAACTCATATGCTGTTGGAAAATTTATGTACTGTTGGGCAATATCGTCATTCATGTTCTTCGTAATCCAGTCATAAACCTGGAGATCCCTTTCCCACCAGCATTGATATCCCAGATCTCCTTTCCCAGGAGGAACAGGATCCCCGATAATGTGTTCAACACGGCCCCTTTGAGAATGATGTCTCCCTGACTCCCACAGCTCATCCCTTCATCTTTGGGAACAGACTCGTTCTGTTTGTTCTCGATGATTGTGGTAATTTGTTCTTCTAACACCCTTGCCACCTCTACGATTGTTGTTTGTTCAATCATCTTCTGATCACGGTCTTAGGAATGATAGATGATAAAATTGGGATTCAAACCGGGCTCTGATACCATGAAGACACAAAAATTAACACACAAGCACACAAGGATTAAGTGGTTCGGCTATGTCTACATCAACCGGAGAAAGGTCTTCTTTGTATTTCTTTTTCACACTTTTTCTCTCCTTTCTTTACAGTTTAGATAGATACAAACTTCTCTCTACACAAGACACAATCCCGGGATTTTATGGTAACTAAATTCCAGGAAGATTTGACTAAATCCTTCCCTTGATTCTGCTAACTAACAATTGTTTCGCTCAGCAACTCTATTCTGCTTTAGGGTGTAGGGAGTAGTCCACTAAATGCAAATACTATCACCAATGAACCATGGTGAGTATAAACTCTATGGCGGAAGTTCTTAAAGTAAGCAAGTACATCAATTTTATTTTTCATCAAGTAAAGTTAGGTAATACAAGAATAACAATCAATAAAGGAAATGAATAACTTCACCCGATTCACAAAAATAATGGATCAAGGTCCCAAGACATCTGAGTGTATTACATCAAAAATATGAGAGCTCTTACTCCCAGTTTTAACATAAGAAATCCTGGTATGTTTTCAAACTCTCATGCATCACAAATCAGTTTCTCCTTATTTGCATGTTCCAATAAAGTTAGATAGACTCGACTCAAAATACTAAAAGAAGAGTGACCCATGCATTTGTGATGAAGCAACAAGTCCTCCACATATCGAAGACTGCCACCAGAACTCTCTATCATGGACGAAAGAGCTGAGTCCATGCATTCTCAATCCAGATATTACAAGCCTTTATAATAAGTGCAATAACAAGTTTCCTTAATGTTCTCTCCTCATAGGTCACTTAGGAAATATCAAAAGTGACACAATTTAATTATAGAATGATGATATTAATAGATAAGAGATTCACTAGGAAAGACGGATCATGCAAAATATGGAATAAGATCAAGGAATAAGTACACTGCATGGTATACTTATCAACCACGGGTGGAGCTGCACCATTAGCGGTCTGAATGCTCTTGAATACTGTTAGTTGAGTATAAGAGAAAAACTCTTTATCAGAACCAGTGACATGTCATGCAGCACCAAAATAAACTATTCAATCCATGGAGTGGGAAATAGAGGAAAAATTAGTTGTCTAACCAGAATTTGAGAGGTGAACATAAGGAGGCTCACTTAACACCACCAAATATGCCGAATTTCTGCATGAGTCTAGATAGTAACTGCAGAACCTATGATCCACTTTTTCCAAGAGTTACATGTCTTCACCCATCATTACTTAGTGGTTCATGAACACGTCAATAACTCCACTAACTCTAAAATGGTCACCAAATCAATCAATAATCAAGATAGCTTATTATCCACTCGGCTTCTTATGTGGGATACTATGGTGTGGGAATTGTGGGATTATCATGACCATTGGATTTTAATGAAATTCAATGGCTAGAATTAAAAGATCAAAAAAATTGTTTAATTAGATTTTAATGAAATCCACATAAAATCCAATGAAATCCTGACCATTAGATTATTCTTACCTAAAATAAAGAATAATCCAGATTATCAATAGCGGTCATGATGGTTAAGTAAAAAAAAGGTGGGTCCTTATGTATTTTATATTTCCAGAAAAGCAAAGCAACGCTCGTATGTGGCACCGTAACCTTTTGCCTTCCGCAGCATGAAACACCCGAGTCAAGTCGCTTACCGGTGAATCGTAGATCGTCCGAAGTTTTTGCTTTTATTCCCCCTTTGAGGAGGGCGTTTTTGCTACTCTGACACTACTGTATATTGGTTGTATAAAAAAAAAAGCAGCATGCTGAGTTGCAGGAAACTCCATCTGGGAAGATTGCATTCTTCTGGTTTCCATCGCCATTGCAAATACCCCGAATCCGGCCTCCCATCGCTCTGGCAATCAAATGCCTCGTCAACATATAGGCAAGAGCCTGGCCTATAAAGTGGATACCCCTCATCTTTCATCCACTTACCCTTATAAATGTCACAATTCCTCAATTTTTCGACAATTGCACTGTCAATAGAACCTACAATGTTAGTTTTTGATGACACTGCTTCCTTAATGGACTCATCCTTGATGCCAGGAAAATTCTGGTCTCCCATAGTTTTTTCATCAATACTTGATTTTGACGACATGGGCAGAGTTGATTTTGCGCTCGAGAACATGTTTTCGCAAGTTTCTACACTGGGATCCTCCTGAAATTCCTCTTCCCGCTTATCCTCAGTATCAAAATCAGATCTTGATGAAATGGGCACCCTTCTTTCTCCAGCATTTCCATCTGTCGACCAACTTTGAGACACTGTTGTGGAAGAGCCATCTCTGTCTCCTCCAGCATTCTCATCAAGATCGGACAATGACAAAGAAGGTTTTCCCAAGTCTCCCTATTTCGCCGAAATCTCGGTGGGTTCTCGTAGAGAAACATTATGTAAGAGTAGAGGTTGTGCTCAAGGTCCCTTTTGTTCTCAAGTCTCCCCACTTCGCCGGAATCTCGGTGGGTTCTTTTAATCCTGGCCATTGTATTTGAATGCAATGGCCAGGATAATCCCACAATTCCCACACCATAATGTCCCACATAAGAAGCGGAGTGGCTTATTATCCTTCAAAAAATTTCTCCTCCCGAGAAATGTATCCCGATTAAAAATTCTTATTTATCGAATTCTATTTTTGATTGTTGGATCAAAATCCGACAGGCACGATCAAATGATAATAATTTGCGGGTTTAAGTAGATCTTACCTGTCACACCGGCCCACAAATTTGACTCATTTGATCATGGTCATCAAATTTTCATCTGACGACCACATACCTAATTCGGCACATAAGTATTTTTAATCGGGATATAGTGATCGGGAGAAGAAATTTTTTGTATTATCCTTAGCCACAATAATGTAACATTAGGTTTAAAAACTAAAATATAATAAGGGGTAAAAATACATAATCATCCCTTAAATATCCTTCGATTCAAGCCTTCATCAAAATCTTGCTCATGACTAGGGTTGGAAGCGACCCACCCCGACGAGTTGCCCACAAATTTGACCCGTTTGATCGTGGTCGTCAGATTTTCATTCAATGACCGCAAATAGAATTCGGCACATAAAGTTTAGGGTTGGCAAAATCTCGCCTTACAATCAAAATCTCGCTCACGACTAGGGTTGGCAAAATCTCACTCACGTTTTTTTGTATATTGCAACTAATTTTTTGTCTATTCTAAAACAATCTCCACTAATCATTTTTTTGGTAAAAATGTGATTTCTGACGGCAGATCAGGGTGGGTCGGATTCGGTTCGCCTTGCCCCCAGGTTGGGTCGGGCTCCTCCCTTTGTGGTGGCGGGGCGGGTCTGGGAACGATTAAGAATGTTGTTCGATGTTGTCTGAAGACGTGATGCATTTGTTACATTGAGTGAATCACTTGGTGTTTGCAAGCATCTGACTTAAGCCGACGGATCAGCTTAGGAGGGGCTATAACTACATATCTTAAAAAAGTTTAAACCAGCAGCACTAAATTTTTTCTCTTTGACACGAATATCGAGCATATCAAAATATTATCGTCATGGCCAATTCTAGTCGGTAACGGCTACCTTCTTGCCGGAAACGGTAACTTTCTGCCCACTGTATCTGGAAACGTCTTGAAGTATGGCAGGGCAAACGTCGACCCAAACTCCAGTTCCGTCAGTTACACCAGCAACCTGCCCGGAAGGTAACGGTTACGTGACCTCTCTGACTTGTAACCCAGAAAAATGTTCGGTAGACGATTCAACTCAGGTACCAGCTGATTCTGTCTCAGACGATGTTCATCCAGCAGAAGATAATGCGAATTGGATACTGATTCGGAAAAAAGGGAAAGAGCTGAAAGCTAAACCAAAAAAACCATTACCTGCTCACATTCAGAAGCTTCGATCGAATTTTGTATCCATTTACATCTCTAATTTCCCGGCAACATGGAGGGAACAAGATATATGGAATTTCTTTGAGTCCTTCGGTCATGTTAACGATGTAGGAATATATTGCAAATGATCGAAATCAAACACTTATAGATTTTTATGTTCAAGCTGTGTCGTGGACATGCACACTGCCTTGAAAGTGATTATGGCACGACCGTGGTGCTAATCGTCTGTACGCTGGTTGCTCCCGAAGGTTACCACAGCCACCTCCAAACACATGGTGCACTCCATGATCGAAAGTTGGAGAGAGACACGTCTAACCCTAGCTCCAGAGAAAAGGCAGAGAATATGAATGTCGTGGTTAATCTCAATCTGTTCAGAACCCTAGACAGAACCATGTATTTATAAGAGAGAGCTTAAGAGTCCTTCTCCTATTACAAGTCAAACTACAATGGGCTTAAATGTTCTGAACATAATAACCCACAAATGATCTTCTTCACCAAGTCATGAAAATTGAGCTCAAGATTAATTCCAATTCTTAATTGATTGTTTCAAATCCCAAAAGATATTTTAATCTACACACCCAACCTCGGATGGCTACGAATGGAAAATGCTATGGTTTCGTGTGATTTGCCCTAACTAAGGAAGTTTAGTCTCTTGTAAATAGACTGAATGGGTTGCGGATAGGTGAGCTGCGTCTGTATGCAACACTAGCAAAAGGCTCACCGGAGGAAAGGATTGCACAAAAATCGACTGGTTTTCACAATATGCCCAACAACCAGCCTGCCAATGTTGAACAGATTGAAAAGATGAAGTTCATCCCTAAAGCGGAGGAATCAAAGTGGGTGGAAACTTGTCTGGTAGGCTTTCCTTCATCTGTACTTGATATTACATCTCTTAATCGTATCTTTCAGGAGGCCAATTACTTAGAATCATCCACGGTCCGATTGGAAGGAGGTGAAGTTCTGGTCCGTGTATCCACATTATTTGACCAGACAAGGCTCTTATCGGATGTAAATACTCGTATGAATATGTGCTTGCACTACCTTCGGCCATGGCATATGTTCAATAAGTCTGGTTTGCCCAGTCTGGGTGCGTATCCGAGGTACGCCGCTTCACTGCTGGTATAGTAATTTTTTCCAGGAAGTCGGTGCAAAATTGGGAACGTTTTTAGAACTGGATGAAAAAACAAAGGATCACTCTGAGATGCAGTTTGCCAGAATAAAAATCCTGTCCACTTCTAAACAGATAATCAGCACTAAACTGGATGTAGAGACTAATACTTCATCCTTCTAGTAGTTTATTGAGGAAGAACTCATGTAGATACCTGGACAACCTATTAGATGGTCCGTGAGGGGTAAAGACAACAATGAAACTGTTAGACCAGATGTAGTGGATGATAAGGAATGGCCAGCATTAGAAACAACTACAAAAAAAGTTTGGAGAAAATCTCCTGTAGTGATGGAAAAGAATTAGCAGAAAATAATGGAAGACAATCCAGAGTCGAGTATGATGAATGAAAATCTTGATACAAAGAAAGAAGGATCGAAATTAGAGGCCAGTGTGCAACGGTACCAAAGTAACTCGTTGGACTCGGATATAGGTGAGCAAGGAATACTAATCAGGCTGAAATACAAAGCATCCAGAGGAATGATCCAGAAGTCGTATATCAAACGGAAAAAGGATGATCCTGTACAGCAAGAAGGATTGCGCACATGGAATATAGCTCAACAGCTAGGGGTATCCTCTACTTTACCAACAACAGAAGTCGTCTATCAACTGGCACTAATAGAGAAACAAGCTATCAGTAGTTATGAAATATCCAGAGCTCCTGCCAGTGAAAAAGAAGGTCTTTAATGCAGATAGTCTCCCTCAATGTATGTGGACTAGGGAAAAGATCTACGCGTGCAGCAATAAAGAAGCTCGTTAGATTACATCAGGTAGATTTCTTATGTCTGCAAGAGACTAAAATGGAAGATATCTCGAGAAGGAAAGTTTGTAACCCGTGGCCGGATGGATATTTTGATTGGCGTTGCCGTGACTCAGAAGGTAATTCGGGGGTATCCTAAGCGTATGGAGAAAAGATCAGTTTAATATCACTGATACATGGACAGAAAGGGGTAACTTGGGAGTAACAGGACATTGTGGTCAAGATTTAATTAAACTGCACATCATCAAGGTATATTCTCCTAATGTTCTGGCTGAGAAGAGAGTATTGTGGAGCAGGCTCAAAAGATTGGTGATGGATCGTCCGAACGCGAAGATATGCATAGTTATCCACTTGAGTCCTACTGCTCACATTCTTATAGTTATCCACATCAGTCCTCCACAGATTGTTATACAACCAATACAACAATGCACTCCCACAGTTGTACATGGGTATCCTCGATAAATCCGCTATGTACAACAACAAGTCCATAGATATCCTATATCCGCTACGATCCAGAAACATAAGACCATCAGAAATCAGGGCAAGGATACAAGCATAATACTGTACATCTAATTCATCACTACATCTATCTGTATTAATTTAAAATGTTCCCCTATCGTGGAAGACTTCATCATACCATCGTATATATCCTCAACAGAAGCCTCAATTTCGTAGAATTACTCCATATGTTGCTGGATACGAGGCAGACCAGTATCTTACAGCCCAGAAATTGCCAGCCCATTAAGTGTGAGTTCTCATATCATAGAAACATCTTGTAACGTGATTGTACACTCTCCGAATGACATTCAAAATGTGTACATGCAAGGATGTTATCGATCAATCAGAGCCGTCACAAAATGCCAATTTATCTGCATAGAACAACTCTAATATACCCCCAAAAACCAGCAACAACTATATAATTAATAACTCGATCATGCAAATTAAGAAGACGAAGCCATTTATCGGGATGTCTGCAATTTCCTATAGCGTCAACACTTATTTTACTTCTTAAAATACATGTACTTCTATGATTCTCCAAATCTCCGATAACATCCTGAGAATCAGGGCGATACATATCGAGATGATGGGCTCTCATCCTGACTATAACTCATATTGATATCTAAAAAATCAGAACCGTTCCTATGCTAAGTTTTACGGTGGTCAGTTTTCCCTTGCATGGACAATTTTTTCAATTAGCCATCCGTTCTCGAAATTGATCGCACCA
>JAOYMZ010053209.1:0-29813 GCA_025802335.1 Pinguicula primuliflora | reverse complement strand
CCACAATTCCTATTTATACTAGTAAATCTTAGTTCTCCTAACCGGTATGGGACAATTGTCCCTTTATATCCTTAACAGTACCCATACACAAATTGTTTATTTAATTTTTTATTATCAAAATTGATCACACATTTTTTTAATCCCAAAATTGATGATACAATGAAAAACTTGTATATAAGAGAATAAATTCCCGCTCCGTTGTGATTCCGATAACTTTGTAGCTAGAAATTTTAAATCTTTCCCATTGGCTTAAGTTGTCCTTTATTAAGGTTTTAAAAATTTCCAGCGATGAAGTCATCGAAATCACACCGGAGCATAGCGCTTTTATTCTTTTATATAAAGATTTTTCATTGGTGTGATCAATTTCAACAATCAAAAAATTTATTGAAAGAGAGAACTTTGGGAATTTTCTTCTTCTTGTATTGAATAATGATTCTCAAGTTACAGTATTTATAGATAAATAGGAAACCGACGTAAAGTAGTTTCCTTATCACCCCGGGATTATGGTACATCCAATCCCGGGATAATAGTGAAGATTTAAATTATTTCAAATCTTCCATTATCCCTATCTAACACTCCCCATCAAGTTTGGTGGTGGATGTCCAACACCTAACTCGCACAGAACTTCTTGAAACGATCGAGTTATCACTGTCTTAGTTAGAATATCTGTCAATTAATCTTCAGATTTCATGAATGGAAGTGTGATTATGCCATTCTCAAACTTCTCTTTGATAAAGTGTCTATCTACCACCACATTTTCGTTATATCATGTTGTACTAGATTTTCTGAAATCTGTATCGCAACTCGATTGTCTCATCGAAGGGGACATGGTTGATTTGGAGTAAATCCTATCTCGACCATCAACTTTCTCAGCCAGACAACTTCTATTAAGCCTCGGGATATACCACGGAACTTAGCTTCAGCGCTGGATAGAACTATCACCTTTTGCTTCTTACTCCTCCAAGTGACTAAATTTTCTCCAACAAAGGTGAAATATACAAACGTCAATTTCCAATCAACCGGACTCCCAGCCCAATATGCGCCTGTGAAAGCTTCTATACTCAAGTGACCATGTTCCCGAAAAAGACCCAGTGTCTGGAGTACCCTTGAGGTATCTTACAATCCGAAATGCAGCGTCCAAATGTTCCTTTTGATGCCTGTGCATAAATTGGCTCACAATGTCAACAACATACGAGATATTCGGTCGGCTATGTGACAGATATATGAGTTTCCTACCAGATGTTGATACCTCTCTTTTTCACACAACTTTGCACCTTCTGTCAGTTGAAGGCCATGGTTCATTATCATCGGTTTCTCAGCAGACTTACATTCTAACATCACAGTCTCAGGCAACAAATCAAGAATATATTTTCTTTGCAAAATATGAATGTCATACTTTAATCTCATCACCTCAATTCTGAGAAAATATTTTAATCTTCCAAGGTCTTTCATCTCAAACTCTTTGAACAACTTCTTCTTCAACTCTCCAATCTCGTCTCTATCATCACTAGTAATGACCATGTCATCCACATAAATAATCAGATAGGTCAGCCCCTCGGGTCGTCTTTCCAGGAACAGAGTGTGGTTAGCATTACTCTGGTATATCCATATCACCTCATAGCCAATGTAAAGCACCCAAACCATGCTTTAGGTGGCTGCTTAAGTCCATAAAGTGTCTTCTTCAGCTTGCAGGCTTCATGGGTTCGGAATCCATATGAGAAGCCTGGCATGGTTCCATATATACTTTATTTTCTAAATCTCCATGCAAAAAGTCGTTCTTGACATCAAACTGATGAAGTGACCAGTTTCTATTTGCTGCAACAGAAAACAACACACGAATAGTATCAATCTTAGCAACTGAAGAAAATGTATCGAAATAATCAATCTCGCAGGTCTGAGTGTATCCCTTAGCCACCAAACGTGCCTTGAACCTCTCAACTAACCTATCTGCTTGTCTCTTCACAGTAAACACCCATCTATACCCCACATGGTGCTTCGCTTTTGACAACAAATACTTGTCCCAAGTCTCATTCTTCCTTAAGGCTACAACTCTACCTTCATAGCCTTTCTCCACTCAGGGCTTTTCAAAGCCTCCTCAACATTCCTTGGTACCTCATCACTATGTAACGCAACAGAAAAATCCGAGCCTCCTCCATCATTCTCCCCCCGAACATATTCATAACAGGATATTGCTTCATACTAGGGACATGATCTGCATAATATTTTTTAGCTAGAATGCCACGAGTACTCCAAGATGGAAGTACACGTGGAGGGACGATGGTCTCCACGAGAACAGTGATGGTCTCCTCGGGAGATGAGGCACCTATCACATCAACATCCTCAACAATATCATGGTGAGACTCCAAAGCATGATAAGGGCTAGAAATACTTACAGGGATATCCGGAGCATCAGTCGGAGGTGGAACTTGTACTATGTCATGAGACGGAACAAGAGCAATAACAGGAACTGGACGAATCCACCCGAGAGGGTCATATGTCTTCTCCTCTGACCCAGAGAGTGGTAAGATTGATGAAAGTAATACTCAGACTCAGCAAAGTCAAAATGGATGGTGGTAAACAACCGACGAGACATGGGGTTGAAACAACGACAACACTTCCAATTCACCCTTTTATGGCACATGCATCAAACTTACTACGAGTGTTCTTGGGAACATGAACGAATACAGAGCACCCAAAAATACGAGGTGGCAAGATTTGATAAGATGGAACAGGGAGACACGCGGTCAGGGCCTGCAGTAGTGTATGTAACTTCAAGATCTTTGTAAGCAACCTATTTTCAAGATAAACGGTTGTGGAGAGAGCTCAGGCCAAAAATGAGTAGGAACTCGGGACTCAAGCATTAAAGCTCGAGTTATCTCCAACGAAAAAGAGTTTTTCCGTTCAGCAACACCATTTTGTTCTGAAGTGTGGGCGCATGTAGACTGGTGGACTAACCCATGTGTGAAGCAGAAATCAACCATGGGACGGTTAAAATACTACCCCATTATCAGACCTCAAAATTTGCACAACACTATCGAACTGAGTTCGAACCATATGATAAAAAAGCTGGAATTTCTCTAAAACATCTGATTTTAGTCTCATAAAATAGCAAAAATTTTCTAATCTCGTTATATTCCGAATATGGACCCTTATGTCCCGAATTCTAATCCTGAGTGTCCATTTGTTGATCTAATGGCCAGAAGTGGATCACTTAGTTTTTAAATGCTGTTGATTCTGGCCGTCAGATCAACAATAGATGGTCATGATTAGAATTCAGGATGGTCTGGTATATAACATACGGTAGCAGAAAATTTCTGCATAAAATAGATCCACCACATTCTAGTGCAGTCATTAATAAACAACACAAAATAATGAAAACCATGATCCCCAACAACCGAGGTTGGTCCCCAAGCATCAGAAAGAAGAGTCATTACAAAAGAAAAGAAAAAGACTGCAAAAAACAAACAAAGGGAGCGGGCGATATGGGCGATTTGCGATCTTGAGACCGTCGCTGCAAGGGTTGGATGGCCATCACCTCCGTGCCGGTGACTAGGCCAGCGCCAGCACCGCCGAACACTGCATAATCTCCTGTGCCAACCTCTCCGACCCGTGGAAACCAACAACCTGTGCTTGATGACGAAGGTAACCCGACTTCCTACAAGGTCCACCTCCACCCATCCCATGGCCTGGAAGTGACACCGACGGTGATGGGAGGGGAGTCCACATCCTCCCAGACTGCCCGCCAACTCCCAGATGCAGGAAAGCAAAGGGCTGAGAATTCTTTGCACCCAGGAATATTGGACCCTCCAGATCTTCGACAAAATGCCACAGAGGGAATTCAGAAAATCAGACAACTCCAGGATGCTCCGACCACTGAAACCTCTGCTCCAATAGCACAAACGAGACTCGCACGATGATCTGCTAATCCCAAATTTGCCCGTCTCCCAGAGACAACAACCTCATATCGCTTAACAGGTTTCCCGGACTCTTGGCAGAAAGCATAAATGATTAAAGTCTTCTCCACCTATTGCATCTACCCAGAAATGTGGATGTTCAAGGGAGGCGATATGGTTTTGTTCGTTACCGTAAGTCCATAAATTCCCAACATTTACTGGGCCTTCTCAACAACACATGGGTTGGATTAGTTCCATTGCAGGTCAGCCTTGGCAAAATAGTCACCAAAGTATTGGAGACCCGCAGCCCTGAACACCCAAATAAGCACGCAGCCAATCTCAGCTCTGAACAGCCAAAACAGAATGCATCTAATGTCAATGCAACAGCAGAGGATCAAATCAGTTTCTGTCCTGATCTCGGGGCAGATGATTGGCTGAAATATTGCATAGTAGGCACCCCAGCTTCGGGAACGAACATTGCAGCCATCAACCAGTCCCTTCAAGCCTCGAGGTACACCAACTGTTGTGCTATACATATTGAAGGAGGAGAAGTCATGCTCGACATCCCAGACTTAACTCAGCAGATTCAGCTGCTAAAGGACCCTGACTGCACTGTCCGTATCGATCTTTACAAAGTCCGACCATGGGGACTGCTAAATGGTAAACCAACCAGACTTGCATCTGTCACTGTACGAGGTACGCCTCTACATTTTTGGAGTGAGAAGCTTTTTAGCACCCTGACAGGAACATTTGGGGAACTTCTATCCCTGGATGCGGACACACAAAATTGAAAAAGTATGATTTGCGAAAAAATGCAGGTTCTTACAACGTCCTCACCACGGGTTCACAAATGCATCTGGGTGAACACAGCCCAGGGGAACTTCTCGGTGACCATACCTAAGGAAGAAGGGGAACAATGTGCATGGAACAAAGGAGCAACCTGGCCATCTCTTGCATCCTCCAGGGCACAATTTAGGTGGAAAAGGAAACCTCCTACAGCTGAACCTTTGAAAACCGGCCTTGCAACTCACCCTGCTAAATCCGAGGACAACTGGCAGCAAGAATTAGAAAACAAAGTCTATAATTTGTGTCTTGAAAACTTGCTAAAACTGGACAAGTCCAACACTGAGCCAAGAGAGGCAAAACCGCTGGGTTTCTTTGGTGATCAATCTGACTTTCAGCAAGCTATAGACAGGGACTCGCATCAAGTCATTACAGATTTGAATTCTGCAGGCAGGGGCAATGAAGCAGCCAGTGCTCGCTGCCAGCTTCCCCTTGTAGCTTTTGCATCTGCCACCCCCACAAAAGATGTCATTCATGCTGCTTTCATGGACCCCCAACAATCTGTGGCAACCGCAGCAACATCCGATCTGGTAGCCCAACAGACAACCGAACTGGCAGCATAGCAAACACATTCAGAGGCACTGCTAGACACAACAGCCACTGCACTGGCTACAACTGAGCTTTTGACTGTCCAGAAAGAATCTTACAAAAATCGAAGTTGGGCGGACAGAGTTGAGGTAGGGTCCGGAGAAGAATCTGATTTCTATTCTAGATGTCCTACAGAGGCAACCATCGGATCCCAGACTTCAGTAGTTTCCCAAATCGCCCAACAGCATGCGGAAAAATTGGTAGACATCCAGACGCAAGCTCTCCGACACAAATCCTTACAGCTAGATCTCCTAGCTATCCCGTTCTCCCCACAGACTAAACAAATCGCCACTGCAAATGACAACATGCAGTATATGTCAGGCAGCTCTGATGAAACTCTGTATGAGATTCCAGTCCCTACAAACGGCATGAGTTTTGCCGAGGCATGGGCCGCGGATAGAGCTACACTCAGCTCCGCCTCTGAAGGAGGTTTTTCTCTGAGCGAAAATGATGCATTGGATGAAGAAGAACTCCCTGCTTGGTATAAAGAACCAGAGCCTCAGATCCCAGCTTTTCTAAAACAATCGGGGAGGAAAAAGAAAAAGGGCAACGAGAAAAAACCCAGCCCACGGCGCAGTCTGCGCATCCGCGGGAAATAACTATAAACCTCTATTTGTGATTGTATTTTTTCATACCATGCTCACTTTCGGAGCTGGTATGTATAATTACTCTTGTTATTAATAAAAAATTAAAAATTAAAAAAAACAAGTAGTACTAGAACGAAATGAGGTCACATGTGTCACATGAAAAATGAATATGAGAGAACTCAGGAAACAGGTGGCTAAGGTAGCTATCAGAAGGATGACCTAAATGATGATGCCAGTGCCATCCTTTATGGTCAATGGAGATTTGAAGGGCGAGTGTATGGCTGGGTGATGTGACTTCATCAACATAGTACAATCCAGCCCGCTCTGTGCCACAGCTAATGATCGCCTAAGTCCGAATATCCTGTAAAATACAGAAAGAGGAATACATGAGTACTCTGCAGTTCAGCTCCTTAGATACATGACTGAGTGAAAGTAGCTTATGAGAAAGAAATGGCACAACATAAGCAATTAGAGAGCAAGGTTCAAAGTTATCTCAATAGTCCCAACACTTGAAATCGGAACAAGGGCACCATTAGCAGTTTGAATACGATGCTTCCAGAGAACCTGTCTGTCATGTAAGTTTGAAGCATCAAAAGTAACAGTATTAGTGGCAACACAATCAAATATCAAACGTCCCTTAGCACACGAATGTTGTTAGGATTTTAAATTAGTTAAAATTCTAATGTGATTTGAATTAGTAGTCCTGATAGAAATCTAATCATATTAAGTTTCCTGCTTATAAATATGTGACCCCTTAGACCATTAGGATCAAGATGGAAGGGTAGTTCATAGAAAGGTAGAGACTGGAGTTATGACTCTATGCCTGAGAGCTGAGAGATTTCATCTGTGTCTCTCTTGTAATCCGACATATTTGTTCATAGTGGATTGATTCCTCTTCTCCTGGTGGATGTAGGCTTCAAGACCAAACCACGTTAAATCTTGTGTGTTCTTTTATTGTTTGCTTCATTCAATCCAAATCAATCATCCCCGTCAAGTGGTATCGGAGCTGAGGTTCGTGATTAAAGCCGTTCACAAATTTAATGAAAAAAATAAATTTGCAAAATCCTAGAATTCCCGTTGACCGTCATCGTTGACCGTTGATTGTCGTGTTGACCGTCGTCGATTTGAAATTCGAGGATACCGGCTTGAAGCCCATCCAAAGGTGGACAAAAAGTTCTGAGGCGTTGATGCTAGATTGTGTTCGGAGATTATTTTAAATCACAGTCGAAGTTTCAGGAAAAGGAAACAGAAAACAAATTGTTGAAACTTGTTCGGCCATTCCCATTGATTCTGAAGTCAGATTCTAAAATTGGAGATACCAACGCGAAGCTCATTTAGTGGAGAACAAAGCCCAGTAGGTGTCGTTCAGTTGTTGGTTGAAAGGGTCCGATTTGAATAGTAAAGTTTCTGATCGAATTCGTCGTGATTTTGAGAAAATAGTTGTTCCGGTGAGTCATGAGAAGGAAAAAATGATTTTGTTCGTTGGCTTGGCATTTTTTGGATGAGGAACTGTGATTTCGACGAGTGAATAGTAATTTGTAGGTGAAACGTATTTTTTGAGGAATAATTGGAAAAAAGGATTTTGAGATTTGTGGACTTTCTTGAGAGAAAGTTGTTTAGGTTTATTTTGCTATGGCGTTGAAAGCTGAGATTGCAAAATATGATCTGAGTATGAGTTTCACTGTGTGACAAGTGAAGATAAGAGCGTTCTTGATAGAAAGTGGTTTGCAGAAGGCTATCTTGGGAAAGCCTTCCGACTTGGGTGAGGCGAAGAAGCCTTGTGACTTGAATGAGAATAAGTGGATGAAGATTAACGAGTAGGCTTTATCCACTATTTATTTATGCTTATCAGATGAGGTATTGCGTGAAGTTCTTGATCAAAAGATCACCATTGACCTGTGGAATAAGCTGGAAACTATGTATATTACAAAGTCACTTACATCAAAGTTGGATGCCTAGCATCTCTGTTTTCCCTTACAATGAAAAGGTACATCAATACGTGCATATATTGATATGTTCTCCTCTATTATTATGGATTTGGCTAATATGAGAGTCAAGTATGATGATGAGGACCGAGCATTGATGTTGCTTAGGTCGTTGCCTCCTTCATTCAAGTACGTACGTGAGACTCTTATCCATGGTAATAAGTCTCTGAAGTTGGATGAAGTTAAAGCAGCTCTTTGTTCGAAAGAGATGTTTGTAAGGAGCTATCGATGGCCATGATAATGAGTTGTTAACTGTTAGAAGAAGATCTTTTGAGAAAAGATCAAGTGGCAATCGTTCGAGATTGAAGTCGAAAAATAAGGTCAAAATAGTTGGAGCTGTGGAAAGAAGGGACATCTTAAAGCCCAATGTCATTTCCCTCAGAATAAGGATAAGACTGTGAATGAGATCAATCGCGTTGAAGATGACCGTTATGGTGATGCTCTTGCTGTGAGTAAAGATAGTACAAAGTGTAACCGAGGATTAATTTTTTAGATTGTGCATGCCCGTTCACATATGTGTCCATATGGAGTGGTTTTCCTCGTTGGAACCGTTTAACAGAGGATTTGTGATATTGGATGGTAAGCAACCTTGCAAAGTTACTGAAGTTGGTACTGTCAAGATCAAGATGCATGATAGTATAATTATGACATTGACTGGTGTGATATATGTTCCTGCTATTGGTATGAATCTTATTTCTCTGACTGTCTTCGATAGCTGTGGCCACATGTATGTTGGCGGAGATGGTGTCTTGAAAATTCTGAAAGGTGCTTTAATAGTGATGAATGCTAATAGTTAGTAAAATGTGTGTGTTGAAGGGGTCTACCATGAAGAAATCAGTTGTTGCTCCAAGATCGACGATAACTCTGGCTACAAAAATGAATGTGTGAAAAGTTTGGTGGTGAAGAGATATTCTCTTGGTGAGAAAAATTCGTCCGATGTAAAGATTGTTGTTGATGTTTTCAGTAAACACAAAAAAGTGAGCTTCTAGTCAGTGGTTGGGGGAAGTATGAATACATCTGTTGCTGTGAAGCCTGTTGGCCCTACTGGTGAGACGATGAAGTCATCTTCGATTAACAAGTTCAAGCGAGCATTGGACTTGATTGAGACCCATCACTGAGTTGCACCTCAAGTGGGTGCTTGGAGAAGGAGATCAAGTTCATCTATGATGAGACAGAATTCAAGTCAAGGGGATGATTGTTAAGATTTTATGTTAGTTAAAATTCTAATGTGACTTGAATTAGTAGTCGTGATAGAAATCTAATTGTATTAGATTTCCTGCTTATAAATATGTGACCCCTTAGACCATTGGGGTCAAGAGGGAAGGGTATTTCATAGAAAGGTAGAGACTTGAATTATGACTCTATGCCTGAGAACTGTGAGGTTTTCTCTGTATCTCCCTACTACCTCGACATATTTGTTCGTAGTGGATTGATTCCTCTTCTCCTAGAAGACACAGGCTTCAAGGCCGAACCACGTTAAATCCTGTGTATTCTTTTATTGTTTGTTTCATTCAATCCTAATCAATCATCTAGCAATATCATCATAATCTCCAAAACATCCCGACAGAAAAAATTTAGCGCCATTGAAAATGGAGGGGCACGATGGTAATTTCACCTCCCCCAAGATTTTACCTCGTTGGTCAGCCGAATATGCATCCTCAAAATAATCGGATCCACTACCTCCGGTCGTGAATTCGTCCATGTAGGCCACCGACGCGTCGTGGTGAGTAGTAGGTATGCAACTCCTGACCCCCATCGTGGCATAGCCATCATCCCTGTCGCCATCACACCCCTCGCCGACGACCATGGTTCCTTGGCCATTCCAATTTCGATTCTGTCCGCACAATGGTGGTGGCGGATGTTGTCATGGTTGTGGTGGCCGATAAGCTTCAAACATTCTTGCTGGGTATGACTGTTGTAGCCACAATGCTCACAAATCACTCTTTCGGGCAGGCGACACAGTGAGGATGCATTGCTGAACTGCGGCTGTCGCCCTCCACCGCGCTGGTTCTGACTTGGGAAGCCAACCCATCGCTGCTAAAATGAACTAGGTTGTTGATATGAATCGGGTCGGGCAACTCCAGGTCTGGTGGCTCCAGAACCTCCTTCTTTTGATTTCTCATGACCTCCCTCAACTGGAGGCCAAAAAGTCGTGCCGCCTTGGCCATGGCATCGCCCATCTTTGATGGCAATGGCAGCGGGTTTTTTACGATTTTTCTAGGTTGCATGGTTTTCCTGCTCTGATACCATATTGGAAGAGAGAACTTTGGGAATTCTCCTCTTCTTGTATTGAATAATGATTCTCAAGTTGCAGTATCTATAGAAAAAAAAGGAAACCCACGTAAGACAGTTTCCTAATCATCCTGGGATTGTGGTAAATCCAATCCTGGGATAATAGCGGTAGTGTAGTGACGAGGCAAAGGAACAGACACACGACTGGTGGTCGGCGACGATGACAAAAAGGTGGTGACGACGGTAGCAAGGTGGGTAGGGTTTCTAGGGTTGGCTCGGATACCATGTAGATTTTAGAGTATTAGGGCAAAAGTGAGTCTTCTTCCATTCATGTGATACAAATACATAATATTCGAAAAATGACTAAACTACCCTTAATAATCTACCAACACTAACAATGGAACCGATTGTGTATGCCCCTGCCAAAATTCATGCAGCAAAGATAAGGACAACAATGCCAACTAAGAAGGAACAGAAGCCTTGAGTAGGCTAACATGGAAAACAGGGTGTGTGAGAGCACCATCCGGAAGCTCCAATCTATACGCCACCTAACCAACTCGTTCCAATACTTAAAATGGCTAGTAGAAACGACGGGATAACTCATGAGAAATTCATCGAGCCACTGTGTGCTAACGATATGGTCGAAGATAGAGGATGACCAAATCAACAATAGAGAAGTCAACATCACGACAATGTTGATTCGTTGCCTTAGTCGTGCATGACTGAGCTTGAAAGATGTTACGGCAAAGGAGCTGTGGAAGCTCGTCTCCCTCGGACAATATCGCATCAACAGAGGGCATACTACTGGAAGGAACCCGAGACATAAGGAAGTAGGGTCAACGGCACAATACCAACCACCTGAAAAGAAATTATATTGATGCTTTTTGTTGTAGCTGGTGTTGATGCCAAACTCCCCCATGGAAATAAACCTGACCACTTATGGGGCTTCTCATAATGAATTAGTGAGACCCAAAAAGTATATGATGTACAGGTTAAAAAAATGTGTTGGTGGTAGCTTTATTAAGGGGTCAGCATCACTAAAAATATTATTATTGCCCAAGAGGCCATACATTCAATGAATGGCTTTAAAAGCCGAAAGGGATACATGACCATCAAAAATGATCTTGCAAAAGTCTTTGATAAGATGTAATGGAGCTTCATCTCGGACACCCTCCAAGATGTTAGCATTCCACCCTATCTTACCCAGGTGATTCTCTCATTCCTCTCTACGAGCTCAACACAAATTATCTGGGAAGATCTTCGTGGTTCTACACTTTTTCCCAAAAGGGTGTTCAACAAGAGGATCACATATCGTCACACCTTTTTGTATTGTGTATGGAGCGTCTTAGTCATATGATATAAGTGGCTTCTGCTTCTGGATTCTGGAAGCCCTTGCTATTTGGTCACAACAAATTTAAAATATCTCATCTCATGTTTATGGATGATTTAATTTTTTTGCCGAAGCTTCGATAGAACAACCTGAGATTATTAGTGAGGTTCTACGGATTTTCTCTTCGTCTTCCGGCCAAACAGTTAATCAAAATAAATCCGTGCTTCGGTTCTCCCCCAAGTTAGTCTACTCTTGGCATATTGAAGGTGGAAAATTTAGGAACGTACCTTAGTGCCCCATTGCTCCACTCACGGACTTCAAAGAATACTTATCCAAGATGAGGAAACGAGTAATGAATTGGAGTTCTCGGCAGATTTCTATGGCAGGAAGACTCGTCCTATGCAAATCGATTTTATTAGTCATTCCTTTATATCATATGCAAACTGCCGTATTTCCAATGGCATCATGCGATGAAATGGATTGGATCTTAAGATCCTTTCTGTGGGGTAAGGGGAACTTTTGGATCATTAGGAAAATCAATGGTATCCTGGGACACAGTTTGTAAAAGGAAGGATCAAGGGGGCCTTCTGGCTTGTCAACTTTTCGAAGCATTAATCAAGTTTTCATCTTCAAACTTGCATGGGAGTTCATAACATGCCCTGATAGGTGTTCAAAGCCAAGTATAACCTTCCTGAAGATGGATGTATTTCGCCGCAGGGGCTACTAAAGGAACCCTTCTTTGGAGGAAGATTTCTCAGTATTTTTAGGCTAGCTATTTCCTACTCCATATAATGTAGACAGGATTTTGATGTTTGCCTTGATGAATTCACCAGGCTTGTGTATCCTTTTTATATACACAGATGATGATTACAAAAATGGTATACAAATCATTCCTTACATATATATGGAATGCTAATCACTCTTTACTAATGACCTTTGATCAAGGTGGTTGACCCTTTGATTGTGAAATCTCATCATTATCCGTAATACCCCCCGTCAATCTCAACGGCACGGCAAGGACGTTGAGCTTGTTCCGAAGGTGGCTGAATCGTGCACTTCCCAAAGCCTTAGTGAGGCCATCGGCAAGTTGATCTTTGCCAGAGATAAACCGAACCTCAAGAGTTCGTTGTTGAACTCGCTCACGTACAAAGTGATAATCAATCTCTATATGTTTTGTACGGGCATGAAAAACAGGATTGGCAGCAAGATAAGTTGCTCCAATGTTGTCACACCATATAATGGGTCGCAGTCGAACAAAAATGCCAAGATCACGTAGTAGACTCAGAATCCAGAGAGACTCGGCAGTGGCATTGGCAAGAGCCTTATATTCGGCTTCGGTGCTGGAGCGAGCTACAGTGGGCTGTTTCTTGGACCCCCAAGAGATTAAGTTGGATCCATAGAACACACAGAAACCGGAGGTGGAACGGCGATCATCCGAGCACCCAGCCCAATCAGCATCCGAATAAATAGAGATTTGGGGATGAGCCTCTGGTTTGAGAAGAAGTCCAAGATTGATTGTCTGCTTTAAGTAGCGAAGAATCCGTTTCAAGGCTGACCAATGCTCATTTGTTGGACTTTGCATGAACTGGGATACCTTGTTGACTGCAAACGATATATCGGGCCGTGTAAATGACAAGTATTGAAGCCCACCGACAGTGCTGCGATATAGATGAGGGTCAGAGAACAAATCGCCTGATTTAACCAATAATTTTTTAGAAGAGCTCATGGGTGTCGAGACTGGTTTAGCTTCTGTCATCTTCGTGCGTCGAAGGATCTCCAAAATATAACGCTGCTGAGAGAGAAATAAGCCGGACGGTGTTCGATCAACTTCAACCCCCAGAAAATAATGGAGAGGCCCAAGGTCTTTTACAGCAAAAACTTTACCAAGGGCTGCAATTATACGAGTAACTAGATCAAGTGAAGAGCCTGTCAGTATAATGTCATCCACATAAACCAAAGCATAAACAGTGGAGGAGCGATGCTGAAGTATGAACAGAGAGGTATCCGCTGCCGAGTTGATGAATCCAAAGGAAATGAGCTGATCACGAAGTTAAGAAAACCAGGTTCGTGGTGCTTGACGCAGGCCGTATAGGGCTTTGTGTAGTCGACAAACATAGGATGGAAATTGTGGATGAACATAACCCTGAGGTTGAGCTAGATATACCTCTTCCGAAAGAACGCCGTGAAGAAAGGCATTCTGGATGTCAATTTGGCGAATGGGCCATCCGGAGGAGACCGCCAAGCTGAGGACTAATCGGATTGTCGTCGACCTGACGACAGGGCTGTATGTATCATTAAAATCAACACCCTCCTGTTGCGTATAACCCTTGGCGACAAGCCGAGCTTTGTGGCGATCCACCGTGCCATCAAGTCTTCTCTTCGTTCTGTAGATCCACCGGCTCTTAATAACATTCATGTTAGAGTGATAAGGAACAAGAGACCATGTATTGTTGCGAAGGAGTGCAGCAAATTCTTCATCCATAGCCCGACGCCATTCGGAAAATTTGGATGCCTCTGTAAAACTGGATGGGGAGTCAGGCACTAAATTTTGAAGGAGTAGAGCCTTTGGCAAACCCTTTGTTAAGGGATAGCGAACAGTACCATCAGAGAATAATTTGGGCTTGTAAATATTGTTCTTTGATCGAGTCACCCGTGAAGACAGAGGCGGCGCCGGATCAGCGGCTGGAGCAGCACTTGAGGAGGCCAGAGAAGAGGGCTCGACTGGTTCTTGAGGTATGATAAGAGGAGAAGATGATTGTGGATGGGTTGTAGGGGACGGTGGGTCGTCGATAGCGTGATCGGGAAAATTGGGGGAGTTTTGGGAATTTGGAGAAGGAGTCAAGGTAGGAGATAAGGGTTGGTTTTGGGTCAGTGTTGGGTCAGATAATGGTGGGCTGGATGGGCTCGATTCATGGGTCATATAAAATGGGAGATAAGCAGGGTAGGGAGTTGTGGGTTTGATGGGCTGATGCTGATTTTTGAAGGGGAATAGAGACTCATCAAATATTACATGACGGGAAAGAAAAATGCGACCAGAAGAGATGTCCAAACATTTATATCCCCGGTGAAGATTGCTAAATCCCATAAATACACAGAGTTTAGAGCGGAAGTCCATTTTGTGGCGATTGAAAGGGCGGAGATATGGATAACAAGCACATCCAAGAATTTTGATAAGAGAAAAATCCGGAGCTTTGCCGTGCAATTTTTGAAAAGGAGATGTGTGTAATGGAGTAGTGGGAAGCCGATTTATTATATAAACGGCATGCATGAACGAGTCATCCCAAAAGCGAGATGGAATGGAAGCATGAGCAATAAGGGATAGACCTGTTTCGACTATTTGTCGATGTTTCCGTTCGACTGTACCATTCTGTTCAGAAGTGTGAGGACAGGTAACTCTGTGGAGTATCCCAAGTTGAGAGAAATATTTATTTAAGGAGCGAAACTCTCCCCCCCAATCTGTTTGAACAGCTTTTATTTTCCTTTCGAATTGGCGTTCCACCAATTTTTGAAAAATGGGAAATATGGTGAGTGCAGCAGATTTCGTAGGAATGGGATAAATCCATGTATAACGACTAAAGTGATCGACAAAAGCAATGTAATATTTGTTTCCATTCGAAGAAATAGTAGGAGCAGGACCCCATAGGTCTGAAAAAATCAAATCTAGGGGGCCGGAGGATACAGACTTGGACTCAGTAAATGGAAGACGATGACTCTTACCCTGTTGACAAGCAGGACAAATAGAGATATTTTTATTGGATTGACATGGTAAAGAAAATTCAGATACTAGACGGCGGACGGTAGAGTAGGAGGCATGGCCCAAACGTTGGTGCCAAACTTCCAACGGAACCTGACGAGAAAGTAGAACTTGAGGTTGCTTTATTAAGGAGGGAAAATGGTAAAGGCCATCCCTAAGCGTGCCGCGCAGCAGAACCGTCCCGGTCGCCTCGTCCTTCACCAAAAAGAACGAAGAGTGAAACTCAATATAAACAGCATTTTCATGAGTAAATTTGCTGACAGAAATCAGATTTTTTTGAATATCAGGCACATGTAAAACATTTTGCAATGTAAAGGATCGATTCGGAGTTGGCAAGGATATTGTGCCAACATGAGAGATTTTTAAACCTGTACCATCACCAATCTGGATGGAATCTGCACCATTATAGGGATCAGCGTGAATGTTCAGATTCTGGAGATCATGTGTGACATGATTTGTTGCACCCGAGTCTGGATACCAGTTTGGATCTTGGGTTGCTGTCGGGGCAGTTACATAAGCCGAGGGAGGGCTACTGGTTGTCTGATATGCCTGATCATATCTATGATAACATTGTGCTGCAGTGTGTCCAATTCGACCACAAATCTGGCATGTTGGACGAGATGAGGGATTAGAGTAGCCCCCAGTGCGGCCACCACGGCCACCACGCCCACGAAAGTGCCGATCCCGGCCAGATTGAGAACCCTGTGAATTGCTGCCGTGGCGATTGCGAGGGTTCAGGTTGCGACAATTGCCATCTTGGCGGGATGCGGTATTGACGGATCCACCGGTCAATTCCTGAACGGAATTGTGTTGCTCAAGACGCAACTCAAAATTCAGCAAATGAGCAAAGAGATCTTCCGAAGACATTGGGTCAGATCTGGTGGATACTGAGGTCACAAGAGCATCGTATGATGTATCGAGGCCGCTGAGTAAATAAGACTGAAATTCAGCAGCTTGTAGGGGTTGGCCGATGGCTGCAAGGGTGTCAGCAAGGAGCTTGGCTTGCTGAAAATAATCAGAGATGGTTTGGCCACCTTTCTTCAGCGTCGACAGAGCACGTCTAGTTTGAACCAACCGAGCATTGGAGTGAGATGCGAAGAGACGCTCTAGAGCAAACCAAACTGCAGCAGAGGAGGTATAACCAGTCATGTGTGCAAGAATGTTTTCGGACAGCGAAGACATTAGGACGCTTAGAACGATCTGATCTTGATCGACCCACTTAATATAGTCAGGATTTGGGATTGTTGCTGGAGCTGTGGCATCAGTTGCAGCAGCAGGATTCGGAATGGTTTGTGAAGGAGGTTCTGCTGAACCATCAACAAAGGAGTAGACTTTCTGTCCACGGAGGTAGGGGACGATTTGGGTCTTCCAAAGTAAGAAATTGTCTTTGGTTAGTTTGACAGTAACCAAGCTTTGCAGATTCATGGTGCTTTGCTGATTCATGGAAGTGGCAGCCATAGGATCGAAAAAAAAAGCAGTGGCTTTATCAGAGCTCCGATACCATATAATGTAGACAGGATTTTGATGTTTGCCTTGATGAATTCACCAGGCTTGTGTATCCTTTTTATATACACGGATGATGATTACAAAAATGGTATACAAATCATTCCTTACTTATATATGGAATGCTAATCACTCTTCACTAATGACCTTTGATCAAGGTGGTTGACCCTTTGATTGTGCAATCTCATCATTATCCGTAATAATCAAAGTATCTCAAATCCCTCCAGGTTAAATATAGAATGAACATAATCTTTAGAATATGAAAGTTGTAGGTAAAATTCTATTGTATACGGCCTTTTGGGAATGGACAAGAACAAAATCATAAGAAATTAGGTTCAAAGTGAATAATATCATATCAATGTAAAAGTATCATAACTATACTTTATAATTTTTTGATTAAGACCTCGGCGTAATGGGGTTGCACGTTAATAGAAAATTAATTGGCCTACAAGAAAAATAGAATATAGCTGATACAGTCCCCTAGATCGCGAGCGGGTTACCGGCCCAGAGTACTTCGGAACGGTTTGTTGATGGTATTGGCGTGAGGTGACTTCAACCTCTCCGTCAGAAGGCAACAGATCCATTGGCGTGAATACGGCGGAAGTGATGTTGCGGAATCGCGGCCTTGATCGGCGCCCTATGTTTGATCCATAATAGAATCTCTTTGTATAGGGGAGACTCGCACCCGTCAGAATAGAACAATAGACTAAGGAAACAAAAGCTGTAAACTATTATTCGCAATCAAAAGTACTGAATCAGTTCTTGATTACATCTATTTATATTGTAAGTAATCTAATTGTAGTTGAACTCTACTTCTTCCCTACGGTCTTCTATTCTCTGCGGACTCTCTTCTACCATGTCTCCTTGACTCATCAAACTCTTAAAGTGTTACTGAGCCATCCGTCTTCGATATACGATAGGATCCTTGGTCAGGTTCCTATCAATAGCCTATTTCGTAAGTCACAACTTATGAGCCAAAAGATTATACATTTCACTAATTCTATGAAAAAAACTGGAGACTAAGGTGTTGGTTGCTAGAGTTGTGTTGGTACTATCTTTATCTGATTTGGCCTGCAAAATAATTGTGCGAAAGTACTATGTACCTGTAAAACAAGCTGAAGGCATACCAATTGAGTTTTCTTGATCATGTTTCCCTGAGGTGATCATCAACAATTGTGAGGGGAGCTTCATGGAGGCTGGAAGGTAAAAGATGGTTGGTGGTTTCCATTTGATGATTATTAGCACAGCATGAACATTTTGAGACAAGCCTGATACCTTTACTTTTTTTTTTCTTTTTTTTTTGGTAAGTAAAAGATTGTATTCAACTCAATGTATCCGTACACAGTTACAATATAGAACTCATTCCATACTAAACCAGCAAGCTAAGAAAGAAAAAACAGCTCAAAAGAAGCATCAAACTACTCAAGCTAAGAATACAAGCAAATGTTCATAACTGATATCAGTTCAGATAGCCAGAAAGTTTCAGCTTGCACTGCTAAAGTTTTGCCAAAAGTTTTCAGCCAACACCAAACTTCCATTTTGATATGATCAACACATCTTCAACTCCTTCATCATCAATCCTGACACAATTGCAGTCTCTCCAGAGGTTCCACACCGTTGATGCCCATATGGCTTTCCATATATCACGGCTTCTTTTACCTCACACCTGATTCAGATGCTGCGAGAAATGCTCTAACGGGGCGCATTCAGACACAAACGGAGTCGCTAACCAGTCATACACTTGTCTCCATATTTCCTTGGCATGCTGACATTCAAATAAGACATGGCAGATAGTCTCCTTTACTTTGTATTTTGGTGTCTATTGACAAAATGTCATGAATTACCTTCCACATATGTATGATGAGTCTGAGAGGTATGGATTGATGCCAAATGTTTGTGAAGACTTTCGAAGGTGTGGATTTATTACGGATTAAGTTGCAGGCACATTTGGTAGAAAAAATTGCTAAAAAAATCGAGTTCCCACAAACTAATATCCTGCCCCTGATGAATAGGTATTTGGGTAGTTATCTCTAACAATTTGTTAGGAACTAATGTGCTTCCACATACATTATGTCACCCTTCCTTCATTATTGTTAAAGAGGATTTGACCTAGTGATTATGGGAGTGACAAATGCACTCACAGATCACGAATTCAAATCATTATCTATAAAAAAAAACCATTCCTTCATTATTAAAGGTATGTTTAACTAATAATGAGGAGTGAGTGACCAAGCAATTGTCTTACAAAGTCTTATTTTCTACCCATTGTCTCCCCATAAGTTAAGCTCCCATCTTCCTACCATTCAAGTTGTATTTTCAATCATGATTTGCCTGACAGAGTGTAGGCTTTTCCAGACATGTGAATGGGTGTTCAAGTCAGGAGTTATAGCTGGTGGAAGGTCATGACAATATTTACTATGCATCAATTAAGCCCATAGGAATTGTTGTTGTCTAAATAGCCACCAAAACATCATGCTAGTTACCCTACTTATATCATGAACTCTAAGGAGTCCTAAACCCTCTAAGGATTTCCATGATTTCCAATACATTTTGTTTTTTCCATATATTTGACCCCAAAAGAAGTTATTGAAGAACGACATTAGCAAAATCTAATGCTAAATTGACAATATTTACTATGCTAAATTGAGTGGACAAGGGTTGTCTACATTGTAACTATTTTGACATTCGTTTTCGAGTTGAATGAGACGTATTGTCACCTATGGATGACAAGGGACATCAAATAAAAGTCATCACGCATGTGATACTAATTATGAAACAAATGCATCAAACCATATATGGCACTTATTACTCCACATATTACAAGAATATAGAAAAGCACAAGTGTTACTACTCATACAGATCAGAATTAGGCTTATCATTCTTCCCCTTAGATGGATCAAATTTGATGACTTGTTGAGAGTTACCGTGAGAAATAAATAAGAAATGTAGTAGTACAAGTTTTTTAATAGATTATTCACATCTTATCTTTTTTAGGAAAGCAAGTTTAATTCATTAAAAGAAGTATTTACAATGTTACTTACAATGTCATAGCTTCCTAACCTCTCTACCCAAAATCAATCACATGAATTGCTCTGTCCTCTCTTTCCCAATCCCTTGCAATGTAACCTTGGAAGAGATTTTTTACCCTTCCCAATTCCCATAGTTTGAATTTGATCCGGGAGAGCATTTCTGCCCCTGAAGACCTGCTGGAACCTCGGTTGATTTGTACTTGTCCATATCACCCATAGAACAACAGACCAGACAGATTTCCAATATGCATTTGACTGAAAACAACTGAGGTTCGGGCGGATGTACATAGGACTGGAGGGGGGCACGTGCCCCCCTTAAATCCGCCACCTACCATTTACATAGTATTGCGAATTTTTACTTTGATGAATTCAAGGGCCAAAAATTTAGTCAAATTGTAGTATTATTATATTTTATCTTCTTAATTTTTGTATAACTCGGTTTATCTGACAAATCGTTGACGAAAAGAAAGTCACTATAATTATCCGTACGCATTATGTTTTATATTGGCATTCGCATAGTTTTGATGTACTTATTATTTAATTATTTTTAATTGTTTACGAATTATTTATAGTTTTTCCACATTTAGAATGATGTTGGTTTAGTGATGTTAGTGGTTTAAGGCACACGTTATATTTAATTATTCATATATCAATATTGTTTGATTTTCGTATCGGATTATAAGCCATGTAGAAAATCATTATAAATTTAATTATAATTATTTTATACGAATTTTCTCATATTTACATACTTGTACGTGCAACCAAAGTACAACTCATACTTGTCATCACTCGTCGTCAGAATTGATGACAAGTATGAGTTGTAATTTTAATTATACATGTAAGGTCGTATATCCCAATATTATTCCTTTTTATTTATATTATTTAATAATTATACAACGAGAATCGTGATCACCCTCCATAAATTCCTTGATCCGCCACTGGATGACACTGCTGTGACGGCACATCCAAATACCACTGCCGTACACAACAGCACCACCGCCACTGCCGTACACCAGAGCAATTCTTAGTGCGGTGTTCATAATCGAGGATCTGGGTAAGTGAGTTTGCAAGATTCACGACTCATTTGAATTGAGGAAGCAGGGCCATCACAAATACAAGAGATTTGGGGCAAAGTGACGTCACTTCATTTAATTGTTATGTTTCAATTAAATGAAAAAAATGTCAGCCATTAGATTTAACCAAATGAAAGGGCCAAAAAATGTGTCAAAATTTAAGGGGAACATGCCTCTATATATATGGCATTTGGACGAAATAATGGGATAATTTTTTTTAATAGTTAAAATTATCAAATCTTGAAACTCTACACATGTAACGAACCCAAATTTACTTTAACTAATTTTGTGGGTTCGTTATGGCAGTATGACGGCTCGTGTCATACTCGAACCCATACGACTCTTATAAAGGCCTTAGTCCTTATAATAAAAGTGTTCAAATAGGAAAAAAAAAACCTCAATCGTACGATAACGTAGTTCAAATAACACATAATAGTGGGTCGGGTCCAGTACAAAAAACAACGAGCAGCTTAACAATCATAGGCACATGTCTAAATCCAAGTATATATAAGTCTGAAATCATAATAGAAAATAACGATCCATATATCCCATTGTCAGCTTCCGCTATCAACAGTGACCTGGCTCTGCAAAGAAAACACACTAAGGGTCATGAGCTAATTGTGCTCAATAGGGAATCAATAACGGTGGCCACACAAAAGCATATTATATAAATCATAATTTTTGTTATAATTTATTAAATCAGCAGGTTAACCACCAAAGTTTTTTACAAAGACACGGTTACTTTTATTATCCACGTTCCCACTTTCACCTCCCTTCAATTAAACCACTTGTCCCCTACCATAAATAAACACACCACATGCGCACAATTATCTAAGCAATATAAATAGTACACGACCGCTAGTACATCGCTGACCACCGTCCGACGGGAACGTCCGCTGCCGGGTCTCTGTCGTCCGGAACACGTCTACGGTTCCCAACACTTGTAATTTCGTTCCCAGGTCTCCCCAGACTCTCCGCTCTCTTGTCGTCGTTCACATTTTATCCCGAACGTCCGCACAATTCGCTCGCCGAGCCGACCCCAGTTCACTCTCCGACGATTAGCCGTAACGCACTCCAAGCCGCTCATCGGCCATCTCTCATCCACTCTCTGACAATCCACCGTAGGACTCGCACAGGCTGCTCGTCAGCCATCTCACATTCTCTCTCCGACGACCCGTCATAGGACTCACGCTGGCCGCTCATCGGCCGTCACATTTTCACTCTCCGGCAATTCGCCGTAACGTGCACCCTGGTCGCTCATCGACCGTTCACTCCCCTTAAGTCGCTCACCATTTCCTTTCCACTATAAGATGTGATCTCAGTCACCCGTTTCCCCCGAGCAACAGCCTTCTTCCCCTGTAACCATCCTGTTTTCCGATACGAGTACCCTTCCTGAATCACTTCCAACCTACCAGATCTACCCCCTTGCATCACACCAATATCCTACCCTCCAATCCAATTGACGAATTTCCAATATACCGCAAAATAACCAGAAACAGAGCAACAAGAAATCAACAACATTTCACAGCAAGGTAATATGCAAAAAACCCAGACAACACCAAATCTTCCATACGCGTGTTCATAAACCATCATCAACTCTTTCGTCCCTGAAGGAACTACTAGCGAGAGGATCTGATCCGTGAACCTGACACTTCGAATTCAGTCCACGGATCAACCTCCCGAGTGCTGAATCTCGGCGAGATGCGCAAAATCACACCCCAATCCGACCAACCTCCTGCGTCACCAAACAGGCGACATGATTCAGCTCGATCGCCGAGAGTTCAGCACCCTTCACACCACAGAGATCGATCACCTACCAAGAACTCGCTTCAGATCTAAGAAAATCTCCCGCACTCGAGCTCCCTTCTCCACAACCCTAATCACACCCTTGCCCCTTTATATGCCGTTCTTTGCTTCCCAACATACCCATCGCCGTACGTAAAAAATGAACCGCACCCAAATTTTCCAGCACCGAGCGAGATTGAAGAATGTTTGGATACAGCCTTATTCATTTCACCGCAGAGATTAAGTTTAAATTGGGCTGAGATTTAGGGATGTCCCATCAGCTATTGCGGCCCGTTTCCTTATCTCGGTCCAACATTAACCGGACCTCCCGTATTTAATCTATTTAGCAAATGTAGACATATAATTATTGATTAAATAAAACTCCAAAATTTGTCATACCTTACATCCCTCCCTCCTAATTAGGAGTTTCGTCCTCGAAACTTGTCGCCCTCGGGGTCTCAAACAGATGGGGGTACTCATCTCTCATTGTGTCTATTGCTTCCCATGTTGCTTCCGACTCGGATTGATTGCTCCATTGCACTTTCACATAGGAGACTTGATAGTTTCGAAGGTGTACAGTCTTGTGGTCCAAGACCCTAAAGGGTTCCTCAACTCGACTCAGATCTTTGGTGATAGGAATCTATTTGCTATCCAGAACGTAGCTGGGGTCACCCACATACCAACGTAGTTGCGATACATGAAATATATTGTGCACTCTCGACAAGTGGGGTGGCAAGGCCAATTGGTATGCCACTTTTCTGACTCTTCCTAAAATCTCATACGGTCCTATGTACCTCTGACTCAGTTTGCCACTTTTCCCAAACCTCATCACACCCTTGGTTGGGGAGACCTTCAAGTACTTGTCTCCCTCTATCAACGTCAATGGGCGACACCTCAGATCTGCCCAACTCTTCTGTCTGTCCTGAGCTTTCTTTATATTCTTCCAGGTGATGATGACCTTTTCTCTGGCCTGTTGCACCAGCTCGGGTCCCAAAATGTATTTCTCTCCAACTTCCTCCCAGTACAGTGGGGACCAACAACGTCGTCCATAGAGAGCCTCGTATGATGACATGCCCAAACTGCTGTGATAACTGTTGTTGTATGCGAACTCGACTAAAGGGAGGCTTTTCTTCTATTGTTCCTTAAAGTCCATCACGCACGCCCATGTCTTCCAAAGTCTGAATGGTGCGTTCAGATTGTCCATCTGTCTGCGGATGATATGCCGTGATGAGTCACAACTCTGTACCCAAACATTGTTGTAAATTGCTCCAAAATTTAGAAACAAACTGCAGGTAATGGTTTGACATGATGCTCACACGTACACCATGCAATTTCAAAATGTTCTCGACGTACAACTCAGCCATTCGAGACACCAGGTCCGTGAGAGTCATAGGTAGGAAGTGGGCACATTTTGTAAGACGATCCACGATCACCCAAATAGTATTATACCTATCTCGCAGCGCTACTGGTAATCTCGTGACCAAGTCCATGGCAATATACTCCCACTTCCACATCGGTATTCCTAACGATTGAAGTTCCCCTCCCGGATGCTGATGTTCTGCTTTCACCTGCTGACAGGTCATGCACCGGGCCACAAAGTTGGCAACATCGCATCTCAAATTTGGCCACCAATACATCCTCTTCAGGTCCTGGTACATCTTTGTTACCCCTGGGTGAATATTGGTTCGCGAACGATGTGCCTCCGTCAAAATATCCTTTTTGAGGTCTGCCTCGTTTGGAATCCAAATTCTCCCAAACTTCATCACTCTACCATTGACAAGCGTCCCCTGTCCAGTTTCCCCATCTACGATCACTTCTAATGTACGTTGTATGTTCGCATCCCTTCTTTAAGCCTCCCGAATTCGGTCAACCAAGCTAGGTTCTGCGCACAACGCAACCATCTGGGCCGTAATAGAGTTCACCACTTTCACTTCCAACCCTTTGCATTCATGTGCCAGAGTCACAGGTAACTCAGTAGCCCCCTTGCAGCTCAGCCCACTGCCACTCTATTCGCCTTTCCCAGGTGATACTAGATATCGATGTCATAAACCTTGATTAACTCCATCCACTGCCGTTGACGCATGTTCAATTTCTTTTAGGTGAAGATATATCGCAAGCTCTTATGATCGGTGTATATAATGCACCGTAATCCATAAAGGTAGTGCCCCCACATTTTAAGAGTGTGTACCACAACCGCTAATTCCAGATCATGGGTAGGGTAGTTCTCTTTGAACGTTTTCAACTGTCGGGAGGCATAAGCTATCACTTTGTCATGCTACATCAGTACACACTCTAGTCCATTCTCGGAGGCATCGTTGTATACCACAAATTCCTGCCCCTCTTTAGGCAAGGTTAACACTGGGGCTGAAGTTAATCTCCCTTTTAGCTCCCGAAACCCCTTAGCACATGCCTCATCCAAATGAAACCTTACTCCATTCTGTGTAAGCCTGGTGAGGGGGCAGATATTTTGGAAAATCCTTTAATGAACTTCCGGTAGTACCCCGCTAACCCTAAGAAGCTACGAATTTCACCCACAGTCTTGGGTTAAGGCTGATCCCTAACGGTTTCCACCTTGCTGGGGTCCACCGCTAAACCCTCAGCTGAGACCACGTGTCCTAAAAAGGCTATTTCCTTGATCCAGAACTCGCACTTCGAAACTTAGCATACAAGGACTCTTTTCAGAGACGGGTGAACACTATTCTCAAATGTTCAGCGTATGTCTCAAAGTCAGAGGAGTATATCAATATATCATTAATGAACACTACCACAAACCTATCCAGGTAGGGGTGAAATACTCGGTTCATCAAGTTCAAGAAAATCACAGGCACGTTGGTCAACCCAAAAGGCATCATTAGGAACTCGTAATGGCCATATCGAGTTCGGAACACCGTCTTATCACATCTTCGCTCTTCACTTTCATCTGATAGTATCCTGACCTCAAATCTATCTTCGAGAGCACGCTCACACCTGACAACTGATCGAATAGGTCATCAATTTGGGGCAAAGGGTATTGGTTCCGAATGGTCATTTTATTCAGCTCACGATAGTCTACGCACAACCTCATGCTTCCATCCTTCTTCCTCACAAACAACACCAGCGTGCCCCATGGGGACACACTCGGTTGCACCTGTCCACGATCTACCAATTCCTGTAGTTGGACCCTCAGTTCCTCTAATTCCTTGGGTGCCATACGATAAGGTGTCTCGACACTGGGGCAGACCCTGGTACCAGGTCAATCCCAAACACCACTTCTCTATCCGGAGGTAGACGAGGCAGTACCTCTGGGAACACATCTGTGAATTCCTGTACCACCGGTATGTCTTCAAGTCTCTGATTGTGGTCTGGTGTTGTCAATAGAAATGACAAGTATGCATCACGGACTTGGTGGATTAACAGTCTGTCCTGAGTAGCTGAGACTATCTCAGTGACCGCCCGGTTTCGTGCTTCTGTCACCCCTTGGTACGAGAAGGCTGCCTTTCTCGGCAGTTGAAATAGAACACTCTTGTGTCGACAGTCTATTTGGGCATAATTTGTGGCTAGCCACTCCATTCCGAGTATCAGGTCAAAGTCCTGCATGTCTAAGATTATGAGATCTGAAAGTATCGTCATGCCACCCAAGAGAATCGGGCACTGCAAAATACATTTCGTGGCCATTGTCGTCTTCTGGAGTGGGCTTAAAACCATACAGGTCACTTCTAACCTGCTGATTGGCGCTCGAACCCAGTTCGCATACTGAGTTGAAACAAACGACCGAGTTGTGCCGCTGTCAAACAAAGCATAGGCTAGACTACCATAAACACTCAAGTTACCTGACATCCACAAATCAGTCCATGCAAATTCAAGTTCATAAAATAGGGTTAGGACATGTAAGTTGCTAGGTATGACAATTTAATCATCCCTGTAAAATGTACCTGCAACAACCTCGTCCAACCTTTCTTCAGCCTGCTCATGCATAATGGCAACACTCTCGCCCACCCCGGGGGTGGTGGTGGCAGCAATCCTATGTCCTGACCGCCTTGAGGTGCAGCGGCGGGTGGCTTGGTGTGGCAAGTCAGCTGTCCATGTCCCCTCTTCCCGCAACTAAAACACGTCCTGTTCTACCAGAAGTCCGTCCCTCCTCCTTGTCGGGATATAGAGCCCGAGGAAGGGGGTGGGGGTCATCTATACGATGGAGCGAAAGTAGGAGCTCGTGTATCGGTATATTTCACCCTCTTGGCCTCACTCTCAGTCTCTATCAATTTTGACTCCACATGCACTGCGGCATCCAACAGCTCCTCAAATTGGTTTGTTGCCACGCTATTCATCGCCACACGGTAGGCTCTCAACAATCCCTTCCGGAACCTGAATATCTTCATTGCCGGGTTTTCCATAGTCTGAGTAGCATACCGGCCAAGTTCATGAAATCGTGCATTGTAATCCAGCACTGACTCCCCAACCCTCTGCATGCAACTCTCAAATTCCCACAGCTTCTATATCGTCCACGAGTCTGGGATGTAGTAGCATCTCCCCAGCCTTCCGAGCCATGACCCCGTAAAGTCGGGGCTATGCTCGCCCACCAAGCCGCAACACTACCCACTAGATAATATACCGCCACCTCCACCTTGAGATCCTCTGGTGTCTCACAAGATGTCATGTTTTTATCCACTTTGAGTAGTCACTCCTTAGCATTCCCGGGGCCCTTGTTTCCCCTGAACGTACTAGTCCTCCGTTTGTGCATAGCCTCTTGTTGCGCACTCAAGCCCCGTCGCACAGGCAGTAAAACTAGGTCAGGAACATTCGGGGTTGAGTCAGATGCAAGTGGTATGCTCCCGATTGGTGTCCCAGCAGACGATCCAGCCATGTATGCTGTTGTTATCGCAGTAAGTACCCGAAACGTCTCAGCAGTTATCATGCTCAACGGTACCAGCAGAGAGGGCTCCCCAGTCTCCCCACGTCCCTCAGGTGCCGGAGCTTTCCTCTGCGGTGGAGGAGCATCAACACGTGACTCCATCTCATGACTTGCCTCATCCACGGGCAGCAGGGTGCCATCAGCGACAATTTGGTTACGTGTATGATGCTTCCTATCCATGTCCTGCAACAATTTTAAACATTCATTCCCAGAGGCACTAACACATAGTTATAACCCAAAACCTTCACTCTTATCAAGCAACCCAGTGGAAGGTGGCCCCAACCTTGTCGTTTTCCTACCAACAAGGTTAGGAAACCTCGCTCTGATACCAAATGTAACGAACCCAAATTTACTTCAACTAATATTGCGGGTTCATTATGGCAGTATGATGGTTCGCGTTATACCCAAACCCATACGACTCTTATAAAGGCCTTAGTCATATAATAAAAGTGTTCAAATAAGAAAAAAAACCTCAATCGTACGATAACATAGTTCAAATAACACATAATAGTGGGTCGGGCCAAATACGAATAACAACGAGCAGCTTAACAGTCATATGCACGTCTAAAACCATAATAGAAAATAACAATCCACACCGTCAGCTTCCGCTATCAACGGTGACCTAGCTCTGGAAGGAAAACACACGTAGGTTCATGAGCCAACATGGCTCAGTAGGAAATCAATAACCGTGGTCACAGAAAAGCATATTATATAAATCATAATTTATGTTATAATTTATTAAATCAGCATGTTAACCACCAAAGTTTTTTACAAAGACATGGTTACTGACTCTACTTGATCGCCGGGGGTTCAGCACCCTTCGCACCACAGAGATTGATCACCCACCAAGAATTGCTTCTTCAGATCTGAGAAAATCTCCCGCAGTCGAGCTCCCTTCTCCACAACCCTAATCACACCCTTGCCCCTTTATACACTGTCCTAAGCTTCCCAACATGCCCCTCGCCGTACGGAAAAATGAACTGCGCCCAAATTTTCCAGCACCAAGCGAGATTGAAAAATGTTTGGGTCGGCGACATACGGCCTTATTCATTTCACCGCCCATCAGCTATTGAGCTGAGATTTAGGGACGGCCCATTAGCTATTGCGGATCGTTTCATTATCTCGACCCAACTTTAACCGGAGCTCCCATATTTAATCTATTTAGCAAACGTAGACATATAATTACTGATTAAATAAAACTCCGAAATTTGTCGTAACTTACAGTACATAATTCATAAGTTGAGCTACCTGCATTCGATGACCTACGCCAATATTCTATTTAAAAAATAACCTTCATTTTCTTTATGATTTACTTTTATTGGCATTTTACTTAAAACACATAAAAAGGAAAAGAAATAAAATATCATCACCGAAACTCAAACACCGAAAGAAATTCACTTTATCATCAGGCGGGGAAAAAATTTCTTCTCAGTTGAATCCCATCAATAGTTGAACTCTATTATCCACTCCAAACTCAAACACACATGGAATAGTTCTGGCACTCAAACATGCTTCAACGGGTGATGGCAACAGTTATATCCGAACTCCATACATCGTTCCAACCCGCTGCAATGCGGAAGGCAGAAAAAATGATTGACTATGGTGGGCATGATGCATGACATTTCCAATCTGGTAATCTTTTGCTACGTGCATTGAATGAACTTTTTTGATGTCACGAAACTCACCTTCTCAACACAATAGCATGACTCTGTCGCATAATTCATCCGATACCGCAAAACTCGCCTGCTAGACTCAATCGTGATAATCATTGACTTGGTACAAATTTGAAGTTTTGTCTGATCAAATGCAATTTTGTTTTGTTTGATTATGTGAATCTTATACACGGGTGCAAATACCGACTGATGAACTCCAGCTGGTAAGCATTTCCTACGTCCCACTCATGTGGATTATAGGTGAGATACTGGGTGAGTGCTCGAGTAAGACCAGAGCTCACCCAAATATGGACGATTCATGGACACCATGGTGGAATGCGTTACTTAGGGTCAAAACGTACCTACTTGACAGTGGGTTTCTATTTCGTGACATGTATACCACTCTGCCTCTTCAAATCATGTTCTGCGTATGATGAGTACAATTCATATGCATTTTTGTTCTCATTTAAATGATAGTATTTGCTTGAAATTATACTTTTATTTGTATTTTTATATTGGTTTACTTGTTTTTATCTTATTTTGTGTTTTAGGGCCAAGTTCATATAAAAGAAGGAGGAAAGGCCCAAAAGAGTGGAAGAAAGGCCCAAACCCATTTAAAAGACAAACTTCTCCTACAAGCTTTGACTAGTCTCACTAGAAGACAAAGAAGT
>JAOYMZ010053198.1:0-13771 GCA_025802335.1 Pinguicula primuliflora | reverse complement strand
AGCATGATCGGACTAAACACATCGAGATAGACCGACATTTTATTAAAGAGAAACTCGAGAATGGGATTATCACCTTATCGTATGTGAAGTCTGAAGACCAGCTGGCTGATGTATTGACAAAAGCTGTAACTAGACGAGTTTTTCATGAAACTTTGCACAAGTTGGGTATTGGACACCCCAATACTCAACTTGAGTGGGAATGTTAGTTGAATATGCATTAAATGAAGATGGGAAAGTCAAGCCACAATAATCTTGAGCCCCCAAATGACTAGACCTGTCTGGTGTGGAGTCTTCATGCCTTGTCTGGCATGAAGAAGAACAGGGAAAATATGTTCTATATATTGTACACCCAACGAATGTAAAGATATAACAGAAATAAGGAAAAAGGATCCTCTTTTCTCCCGTGGACGTAGGCATAGCCGAACCACGCAACTCTCGTGTTCGTGTGTGTAAATGTGTTAACAATCGTGTCTTCATGACCAAGTGAGTCAGGTATTTTTAAATTTTTTTATATTTATAAATTTGAAACAATTAAAATATAATTATAAATAAAATAATAATATTAAAAGTATATATATATATATATGGATGGGTCCCAAAACTGTCAACCCTACATAAAAGACATCATTTGTGTACGTATTACACGTCGGTTTGTTGAAACATCTTTTCTTTCATTGTCTTCAAACCCTCAGAGGCCGAAGCATGGCAATGTTTTGTTTGCAAATGGACGCCGGCATCACTAGATATTTTTCCACAGCCAATGGAAATGGTGAAAACAAGAGCAGTAAAAGCATTGTTGGTAGAGTGGAGCTCACCGGAAATGTGAAGTACTCAAGAATCCTGATACTGGGTGGAACAGGACGAGTAGGGGGATCTACTGCACTTGCCCTGGCCGCTTTGTGCCCCGATTTTCGCATCATCATAGGCGGTCGCAACTGGTAAATTGCTATTGAAGTTAGTTTGATAAGCCTTCCATGTGCTCAGAATGCTGTTTAAAAGTTGCATCTGCTGGTGGTTTTTACTTGATGAAATTAGGTGATTTGTTCATGCCTTGTGTTTTTATGAAGCTTTGAAAATCTAGTTCTCGGTTAATTTGTGCTTGTGGGGTGGGGCAGTGGCGGACCCTTATAGGGCCCTAAAAATTTTTTATACTTAGACTTGCACCCTATTAATTAGACCCTAGAATACCCCCAGCATATGCATCCTATGTAAAGCGCACACCATGATTAGAGCCTAGAACCCACCATTGGGTGAGGGTATGATTGCATATATCCTACTCTTCCCGATCCTACCTAAAAGCGAAATTTACTGTATATATTTGGTTGGATTTGATTTTCAGTTAATTTGGGCCAACGTGTTAAGTTGAATGATACATAAGGTGGGGTATGAGTTATCAAGAAATTCATTATTTCGGTTGATGGACAGTGACAAAGGCCATGCAATGGTGAGAAAACTAGGCCACAAGTCGGAGTTCTTTCCAGTGGATGTTAATGACATTAAATCCCTTGAACAAGCTTTGAAGGGTTTGTAACACGTTCAACTCTTCTCTAGTACTTACTATATTTTATTTATCTTGTTTAATAGTTTGACAAGAAGAGAATTTAAAAAAAAACGAGGAAGAAAATCTGATCATAAGTTATACTTTTTTTTAACCCCGAAAAAAATATTGGATTTCATTAAAGAAGAGAAATTACCTAAGGGCTGAAAGGAAAACTAGCAAACATTTCTATCCTGCCTCAGGAACCCTTACTTTCTTCGTTCTTGTTTGGAGGTGATTCATCTGGGGAGGGAGCTGATCTGTGCCCGTCTTGTGCTCCCTCACGTTTGTGGAGTGAGGCTTCCATCAGCATGTGTACTTAGGCCTAAAAAAGCTATACTAACCCTTACCCCCCTAAAGCTTATACTTCTGGACTAACAGTGGGTAACTCCTACCCGTCCGGATACCACTATGTGAAGAGAGTAAGCCGTCCCGCCTCCTCAAAACCTTTCTCCGGTAAACCTCCGGGGTAAGAGGGAAATCCGGAGAAGAAAAAAGAGTGCGACACTCGGTTTACCTCATTTACAAAGAAATTATGTGTGTGTGCCTCCCAATGGGTGTGAAATAGATACAGCCTCATCATAATCCAGAGTGTGTCTTCTCTTTGTCAGCAACATGTAATATTGAATAGGGAAGAGAAGTTTGAGAGAAGAGGTGATTACCATATCTTGATCCCCATCTGGCAAGGGAGATGGTGACTTGGTTTTCACTCTTTTGACATTTCCTGATCTTTAAGTTGTGATATGGTGCGAGCTTGGAGTGAATTTCTTCTATTCCATCTCTTACTCTCCAGTTACTGGAGTCGATTTTGGTGAGGAAACCCGTGATATTGCTGCAACTTGTTTCCATTGTGACCTGTAGATGAAGATACGAAATGAAAGCAGTTATTATTTTTTGATAGATTTCTACCTCTGCCTCAATCTCTGATTTGGCTTCCAATTTCCAGGAAGCAGCTAGACTGATATGTCCCTCTTCATCCCGTAATACTCCTACTCTCCCCATATTATTTGCTGCCAGGGATGTGATGGCTATGTTGATTTTGAGAGCGCCTGAGGGGGAAGGGGACCATGCTTTGTTGGTTTTGGGTGGACACGTCCTGATAATAACAGATAGACCGATTTTTTGTGCGAAGGTCGCATCTGGTGATCCTGCTAGGACCTGAAAATTTGAAGCTGATACAAAAGCAGATAGGTCAGATAAAATCAAATGGATAATACTATCTTTGGTTGCTCGTCTTCCTTTGAATTTCGAAGTGCCAGCATATGCAGAACGGAAGAATTTTTGGAAGTTTTCCCTTTGAGCTTGAGCTCCAGCTCGATAATCTTCCTTCTAGGTTACTAGAATGTGTTGGTCGCTGGTGTGGGACGAGTATAGCATCAAAGTGTGACCATATGACTTGTGCTATCTCACTTTCCATGAGAACATGTTCCTGTGTTTCAATCTGAGGGGAGATTATGCAGCATACACATCTGGAAGCTAAAGTTATGCCTCGGGCGCTTATATTGGAGTCGACTGAGAGAACATTAAGAAAAACTTTCCAGGAGAATATGCTGAGTGTTGGAGGTAGCAGTTCATCCCAAACAGACTCAAAAATTTTCCTTGGGTTTGTTCTTGTTCGTATGAAATCCCATGTTGACAAACTTGTGAATGTACCATTCGTGGAGTGTTTCCAGATGGGTATATCTGGGCCTTGTATGATTTTGGTATTTAGAATCTGCGAGATAAGATGTAGGTCTGCTCCAAAATTCTGCTGTATTTTCTGTAGGTCCCAATGGCCTTCTGGAGCAGTTCTTGAACTAGCATGTTAGGATTAGAGATGGGATGAGTGTTTCGAAGCAAGGGACCATTCATCCAGCTATCCCACCAGACACTTATTAGTCCTTCACCTATTCTCCAATGGATTTGTTTGTTGATAACTGGACTTAGCTTGCACATTCTTTTCCATGAGTGAGAATCTGTAGACTTTGCATCATGAAGAGTTGAATTTCTGTTTCTCTTGTATTTGGAGTTCCTAAATCTGGCCCACAGGGATGAGTTTTGCCTTAAGTTCCACCACATTTTTGCTGAGAAAGCCTGAATGGAGTCTTGCAATCTGCGAATTCCAAGCCCCTCTTCTTTCAGAGGTAGACATATCTTCTTCCATGATACCCAGTGAGTCCTCTTTCTCTTTTCGTCCCACCCCCAGAAAAAATCAGCAAGGAGTTTTTCAATTTGCTTCAGTATGGATTGACTCGGTTGTATTGACATAAAGGTGTGTATTGGGATACTCTGCAGAATAGATCTAATCAGTTGGAGCCTGCCTCCTTGTGAGAGATATGCGGCTGACCAGGAGCTGATCCTCTCTTGAATTTTTGTGATCAGTTCAGAGAAAATCTCATTTTTCTTTCTGCCAGAGTAGAGAGGGATTCCGAGATACTTTGTTGGCAAGTTTCCTCATTTCATACCAGTGATGGTTTTTATATCTTGCACCTTTTGTCTTGAGGCCTTTTCAGAAATGTAGAAGCAACTCTTTTCCTCAGAGCTCGCTTTGTTCCAGTAGTGAAGATAAGAATGCTCATCCGCAAAGGCTAGATGAGAGATGCTTTGACTTCCGACTGGAACTTTGTAAGCTGTCTCTGGGAATAACTGCACTTGGGCATTTAAACTTCTAGAAAGAACCTCTACTGCAATTATGAATAGGCTTGGGGACAAGGGGTCACCTTGTCGTAGGCCTCTAGAAGATTTAAAAAACCCAAACACTTGTCCATTGAGTACTATGGAGAACCAGGGCGAAGAAATTACTCTCCATACCATGTCAATGAAAGCTTCAGCGAAACCAAACTTTCTTAGCACCTTGATAATAAACATCCATGACATTCTATCAAATGTTTTTTCCATGTCTAGTTTAATTGCTAGATTATGTCCTAGATGTTTTCTTTTTAAGAAATGAATCATTTCCTGAGCGAGTAAGGTGTTATCCGTTATTGTTCTTCCTTTTACAAAACCACTTTGTTGAGGGGAGATTATGTAAGGAAGTATGTGAGATAATCTTTTGGCCATTATTTTTGTGATTATTTTCCCTAGGAAGGTACATAGGCTGATTGGCCTGAATTAAGAGCAATTGGTTGGAGTATCAGCTTTTGGAATGATGCAAATTAGAGTATTGCTGATGGCTTTTGTTAGTTCACCTCCAGGGAAAAAATAGTGTATTACATTTATTAAGTCTTGGAAAATTATTTGCCAACAGGATGTGAAGAAAGAGCCTGGAAATCGATCGGGACCCGGAGCACTGTCTCTATCCATGCTAAAAACTATGCTTTTTATTTCTTCCGTTTTGGGCATTTGTGACTAATTTAGGAATGTTGTTGAGTAGGTGGTTATCACTTGTTGTGACTTCCGAAGTAAGCTGATTGGAAAAGTGATTTATGAAGGCACCTGGGATCTCTGATTTACTTATGAGATTTCCATCTGTATCTTTTAAAGTGTATGCACTTGACTTAAATTGTCTAATTTTTACTGATTTATGAAAATAGGTTGTGTTTCTATCTCATAATTTGAGCCATTTGACCCGTGATTTTTGCTTCCACAATGCTTCTTCAGCTTCCAAATGAGTTTTTAGTTGATCTTGAGCTTCCTTTCATTTTATTCTATCTGACTCATTCCTAGTTTGCTCATAAGCTGCTTCAAGTGTGAGAATCTCATCTTCTGTTTTTTTTATGTTTTGATATATATTGCCATATACTTCTTTGTTCCATTTTCTTAGAACCTGTTTTAGTCTCTTTAATTTAGTGGTGAAAATTTCAAATGGGTTTTGGGTTTCTATTGGAGTATCCCTCGAGTTTTGGACTAGTTGGAGAAAGTTCTTGTGGTCAATCCAGAAGTTTTGGAATTGAAATCTACTAGGCGTTGGAGTTGTGTTTTTTAAGAGGGTGACTAATATTGGGGCATGGTCTGAAGGGGCTCTGTTGAGGTGCTTCACATTTGCAGTTAGACCATTCAAAATCCAGCTTTCTAAGACAAAAATTCTGTCAAGCCTCTTATAGATTGTTTTGTTATTTATTCGATTATTACACCAAGTAAATCTACTCCCTGAATAGCCTAGATCTGTCAGTTTACAGTCCCTAATGGTGTTTGCAAAGTCTGTGCATGAACCTAGGTTAATTGGCCTTCCTCCTGACTTTTCTGTTTGGTTCAGAACTTCATTAAAGTCTCCCCCTAGGATGAAAGGTGTGTTTATCATTTGAGATAGGATTCTTAGTTCGTTCCAAAGTTCAATTCTATCTCGTCTTTTACATTTGGCATATATGCATGCTAGATGGTAATTTTGGTTATCCCTCTTATCTATTACTTCTATCACTAAGATTTGTTCTGATTCGAAGTATAGTTTGCAGTCTAGGTGAGCTTTCCATAGAATCCAGATATTGCTTCTTGAATTTGAGATTGCATTATCCATTCTGATTTTTTTACAGACTCCTTTTAGCCTATTGGAATTGATTTTTGGATCAAAAATGGCAATAATGTCAAGGTTGTGCAATCGGATTAATTTCCTAAGCCGGCCTGTGGTGGCAGAGTTTCCTATGCCTCTCGTGTTCCAGAAAAGAAGGTTACTCATTTAAAAGTTGATTTCTGTGACAATCTAGTGGAATACCTACAAGGGCCCAGATTGGCTTTGGGATCTAAGTAGTCTTCTTTAGTTTTTTTGTTCCTTTTTTTCTGGGATTTCCTAAATCTTTTGGAATGATGGGTTTCAAATTCTGAATCTTCGTTTGCAGAGGACAGTTCCTCTGCACTTTGCCAAAATTTTTGAGCTGATCTTGGTGTATCTTCGTGTGTTTCATATCTTGTAGATAATGGTTTCTTTTTGGGAGTTTTTGAATGATTTAGATCAGTGGAGATGTCCACTGTTATGGAGCTTGTTGGGATGAATCCATGAAGCTCTAATGTTCCTGGTTTGTAATAATGCAGGTTTCTTCTAATTCCTTTATACTTGGAGGAATGGAGTCAGAGATGTGGTTGGATGAGTTTTCTTGGGATGATTCAGAGGAAGAGTTTGTTTGGTTGAGTTGACTTTGTTGGTTTGATTTGTTCTGAGAGGCAGATTGCTGCTTCTCTGCGAGGTTAGAATTTTTTCAATTGGAGCTGGGAGAGTTCTGTCTTTCTGTGGATGCTAAACTGGGGTATGATTTTTTGGAGACGAGTTTTGATTAGCATTTAACTGGGCCATGGAATTGACGATGTTTTCAATTAAGGTTGCCATAATGTGGGGATGAGTGGTTATTATGTTTTTGAGGTTTAGATTCATATCATCAAAGAACTTTTCTGTTGATATGTGTTGGAAAGGGATTGTGTGCATTTTTGGCTGAGGAAGCTAGAGGGATGTAGCTTGGGGCATTGGTGTTGAGATGAGAGGAAGTGTTCAGTTGGGTTGCTTTCTGTCTTAGGTTGTGGTTCTGAGAATTAGATAAATTATTGTTGCTTGAGATGTTATTTTTCCCTGCTGATCTTAGTGTATCTTCAATGACTGACACTAAGTTTTCCTGGAGGGGTGGTGGTGGTGTGTGGCCAGTTGTGTTCTGGGGTGGTTTAACTGGCAAAGAGTTAGGGGACTTACCTGTTGATCCAGCGGGGGCAATGTCTCCATTTGGGACTTCTTTGCTTTTTTCTGGAGCAGCCTCCTGAGTCATGGTCTGATTGATAACTGGATTGCGTTCCTTGCCTGCTTCCTGTCCTTTTCTTCCAGTGATTTTTGCTACCATGGGCAGATTGCTTGAGGATTGATAGTAAGTGTGAACAGTTGCTTTTTGGACTGGTTTGTACACTTTCAAGCTCTTTCCTCTGTTCTTGTGTTTCTACAACTCCCTTGCTTTTCTACCAATCTGGAATTTTGTTTTGCTTTGGATCTTCTTAAGTTCCTTCTTTTGCTCCTCGCTTTTTCCATTTTCTGCTTGGTGATTGTTAGAGACCTCTGTTGTAGTGAGCGGGACTTCTGCTGAGTTATCCTTTCTATTCACATTTGGCTCAGTATCCATTTCATATAATCTGCTTTCTTTTTGGGAGTGGCCTTTTTTCATACAACCTTTGCAATAAGGAGGAATGTATTCATACCTAATCTCCTGTTCAAATCTGTTTTCCTCCCTCTTTAACCATATCCTTTTCGGAGGTTCTTCCAATAAGTTGAGATCTATGCATACATGAGGTTCACTTGGCCTTTTGAGGGTTATGGTAGATTGATCCATCATAATTGGTTCTCCTATTCTAGCAGCAATGACATATATGCTTTGTGGATCATATAGGTATAGAGGCAGATTAGGTAGAGAAATCCATATCAGAGATGAGTGTGGCTCGATGTTGTGTCGAAAATCTATTGACCAGCGGAATACCCTCATTGTGTAACCTTTGAACTTCCAGACTACTCGAATCCAGATTCTCCTCCTATCCTCATCAATTTTAAATCTCAACAAAACGTGTCTGTGATCAATTAGCACGACTGATAAATCTGCTTTCAGACCGATCTCTATAATGGCTTTTCTGAGTTCATCCATTGAGGGCCTACCACGGCTAAATTTACCAACTAGAGCTTGCTTGAAGGGAGTTGATAGCATTTCAACAGATTCCGCAGAGAACTCGATTTCAGGCTCCCCCTTCCATTGCAAAACTTGATAAGATAATTTCAGTTGATTGCTAGAATTGGGAGCATTTTGGGTACCTGATTTCAGAACTGAGGCAAAGGTTTTGTCAATCTTCTACCCGGATGGTTCCCCCGCGACGTTGGTCGGCGACGCCATCTCCGTCGCCGGCCCTAAAAAGGCCGAAGTAGGGTCCTTCATGCCATGAGAAAGTCGGACAATTATATCGATTGAGGCAAGAATCGGGACTATGAACGAGATCTTTGTGTAGCTAGGGCAGAAAACACGTCTTTGTGTTCAATCACTCGCTCTTTCTCCCTCTCTCTCCCCTTCCCTCTCTTATATATAGAGAGAGGGGAAGGTTATTTGGCGTACTCCAAATACAAAAATTTAGCTACTTTGTCTAGCCATTGGATCCACTCAAATTTAATGGTTGAGATTAAAAGGTGAGATTAAAACTTAAGAAATTTAACTCTAGACAATCTTCCGTCAACTTCCTTCGTTCTGAACCGTTATTGGGAAGAGATTGAGAATGAATGGAGAATATAACTCGATCCATCAATGGATCGTTTCTTTCGAGATAATCGCGATAGGTTGCGGTCTTGTTAATTGCTTTATTTGTTTAATAGTTTAGGGCCCGACTGAGGTAATCAGGATTATCACGTATAGTCGAGCTCATACCATCAGACGTGGATAGAACCATGGATTACAGGATAATTGGAGCACGAATGACTCTTTCGGGATAACCACGACTGGTCCCGGTCTTGTCGATTGCTTTGTTTGCATAATAGTTTAAGGCCCGACTACATTATTCGAGTTTATCACGTATGTTGTGCTTATTACAGGATAGTTGGAGCACGAATGACTATTCCCGGATAACAAAGATGGGTCGCAATCTTGTCGATTGCTTTGTTTGTTTAAGAGTTTAGGGCTCGACAGCGTTATCCAGGTTTACCACGTGTAGTCGCGTGCGTACCATCAGGCATAAATAGAACAACCACTGATGTTGTGCTTATTACAGGATAGCTATGCATGAAAGCTTCTTTCGGGATAAACACAATGGGTCAGGATCGTGTCGATTGCATTGTTTGGAACACAAATGTTGTTTCCGGGAAGTCGGGATTGTATCAACTACTGTGCTTATTCCGCCTTGTCAATTCCTATGAAAAAGCATAACATGAAAATACGTGATATATGTATTAATAATACCGAGCTCATCCTCTCAATTATTTATCTTGTTGCTGAGCTTGCAAAAATATTGGCATGACATTGATTGTTTAAACAATCCGGTCGATTGGAATTCGATAGGAGGTTGTTTGGGGTTAAATTTCTTAAATTTTAATCTCACCTTTTAATCTCAACCATTAAATTTGAGTGGATGCAATGACTAAACAAAGTAGGCTAAATCTTTATATTTGGAGTAGGCCAAATAACCTTCTCAAACCAAACCAAACCAAACCAAACATACCAGTAAGTCTCGCCCTTAGTCAGGGTCTGGGAAGGGTAGGATGTACGCAATCATACTCCCACCTCTCAACAGAATGAGAAGATTGTTTTCGTGGAGACCCACAGCTCAAAAAAAAATTAATAATTGTAATAAAGGAGAACTAAATATAACTGAAATAACTAATTATCCCACCTATGCACTACATACATACCAACAAAATAAATACTTACACAAATAATGAACAAACTAGATAAACTGCATTCTACGCTTAAATGATGAAATACAATTAGATGCAACCTATCCACTAGTTTGTCTCACTTATACCTATCAGTCTAGATGTCAACAAGCAAATAACTATTCTATATAATCTTATGTCTCTTTAACCGTAATATGGCATCTCCAACTCGTCCTATCAGAGGTTATGTTCTTGGAGAGGTTTAATCCTACTAGATCTAACCGAATCTGCTCATATCATGTCCTCTTAGGTCTCCCCTACCCTCATCGCCTATCGACTTATAATCTTTCAACTCTCCTTACTGTCTCGTCCAGATAACCTTTCTCGGGGTGGTTATTTAGCCTACCCAAATACAATAAGTCAGCTTACCTTTTTTTGCCTTGGATCTAGTTAAATTGTGTGGTTGAGATTAAAACTTAATCTACCTCTTTAATAAAAAAAAACTTGTCATTGTTGAATTCCTTCCATCATTGTTTTCAATTGTAAGGTTTGTCTTCGAATCAGCAAGTCACAAACCATATTTGCCAACGGAAGTTGTAATCGATATTTGAGCGGCAGAAATTCTTCTTCCGGACTTGTGGGCAACCGAAGATAAGATTTCGAGGAGTCTCCTTTTTAAAGAAAATCTTGGAAAGTTTTTTGGCCCCAAATTTGAAGGAGGATTGAAGACGAAATGTATAATTCCAAAAATCCAGTTGAAAATGATTGCCTAAACGACCAGAGTTGAGATGAGAAGGAAGAATTTGACACTAACAAAAGAAGGAAGGAAGAAAACGGTGACAGAAGGATGAATTCGACACTGACGAGAAGGGAGGAGATTAAGAAATTTTAAGATTTTAAAAACTTAAATGTTTAATCTCAACCGCACAATTTAGCTAGAACCAATGGGCCATTCGCAAATGTAAACTTGTCTTAAATCTATTTTTGAAAAGTAACCTTTAAAAAAAATTGCAAATCTAACCTCTATCTTTAAAAATAAATCAAAAATCGAATATATTTAAGTTTACGACTAAACGGTTACTACTAAACAATTACTAACTTAACTACACTCATTTCCGCCAAACCTATCTACGACCGTACGGAAACACGGTGATCGGAAAACCGAAAACCTACTTTTTTTCGGTTTCGCGTTTTTGTTTCTTCACCCTTCCCAACTCAACGACGGATCCGAAAATGTATTCAGAAAGTAAGATACAAAGATCATCGACGGGCCTAGCGAGAAATAGGTACATTTTAAGCTCGTTTATTTGTTGAAGGTGCGTTTGACTCCGAGTTCTAGCTGATTTATGGAACTATCGTTACAATCGAGAGATGAGTCATGCATTTTCTTGTGAGATTTACACTTCCGTATGGTATTTACAGTAGGATCGCTTCATTACATTATAAGAATGAGAACGTGAAAGTGAACGGATTGTTTCGTGTCTCACGCGACTAGTCGTCGTTCATTCATTCGGTCTTAGCACGACCAATTTCGTCGTGATACCCGACTCTATGATTTCTCCACATTTACATACGATGCTCTATTTTCTATTGTTTGCAGATGATGATGACTCTATTTTATAGATTCTAAATTTTTTGGAAGTAAAAGATCATCCATAATCATACAAATATCCATAATTTACAAAATTTTCCCATCTTTAAGATGTTTGTTACCAAAATTGACTACCATCACTGGCTGGACTCATCCATGAATCCGACATAGGCGGTGGTGATGGTGTCGGACTCGTCCTTGAAATTCGTGAATGCGGGAACCATATTCTCCATCAATCGTTAGATGAGTCGGAGTATTCAATGGGTAGCTCATCAACGTCTTCATCGCCTTCGTCGGAGTTCTCATTTTTGTCGTCCTCCTCCTCAACGTCCTCTTCGTCAATTTCGTTGTCGTCATCTTCATCAAAATCTTCATCTCCGTCGTCGTCGCCATCATAATCGTCATCTTCGTCGTCATCCAGATCCTCATCCTCCTCTTCATCCTCCTCCTCATTGTCCTTTTCATTGTCCTTTTCATTATCTTCATCCAAGGCAATGACGACTGGAGATGGAGTGGGGACGTCGGCTTTCACGTGCGTGGGGGTAAGGACGGCTGCAACGACTACTTGCACAGCAGTAGGGGCGGCTGCAACGTCGGCGTGTATGGGAGTAGGGGAGGCTGCAATTTCGACTTGCGCGGGAGTGAGGGAGACATCGTATCGTTGTCGGTTCGATATTTTTATTTTTGCCAGTTCAGAAACAAGATGAAGAATTGAGAGGATGAGCTCGGTATGTTTTTTGGTATGCTAATGAGCTCGGTATAATTAATACATACATAACGTCTTTTCATGTTCTACTTTTTCATACGAATCAACAAGTCGGAATAAGCACAGCAGTCGATACAATCTCGACTTCCCGGAAACAATATTCGTGCTCCAAACAAAGCGTTCGACACGACCCCGACCTATCGTGTTTATCCCGGAAGAAGTTTTCGTGCATAGCTATCCTGTAATAAGCACAACATCCGTAGTTGTTCTATTCACGTCTGACGGTACGCATGCGACTACATGTGGTAAATTCGAATAATGCAGTCGAACCCCAAACTATAAAACAAACAAAGCAATCGACAAGACTGCGACCAGTTGTGGTTATCCCGGAATAGTCATTCATACTTCAACTATCCCGTAATAAGCACAACATACATGGTAAACCTTGATAATGCAGTCGGGCCCTAAACTATTAAACAAACAAAGCAATTGACAAGACCACGACCAGTCGTGGTTATCCCGAAAGAGTCATTCGTGCTCCAACAATCCCGTAATTTATGGTTCTTATCCACGTTTGACGGTATGAGCTCGGCTATACGTGGTAATCCCGGTTACTTTAGTCAGGCCCTAAACTATTAAACAAATAAAGCAATCGACAAAACCACGATCCATCGTGGATATCCCGGAAGAGACATTCGTGCTCCAACTATCATGTTAAAAGTGCCACATACATGGTAACCCGGATAATGCAGTCAGACCCTAAACTATTAAACAACCAACCAAACATCAAGATCGCGACAGTCGTGGTTATTCCGGAAGAGTCGTTTATGCTCCAACTATATTGTAATCCAGATTCTAACCATGCCTGACGGTACGAGCTCGACTATACGTGGTAATCCCAGTTATCTTAGTCGGGCCCTAAAATAGTAAACAAACAATGCAATCGACAAGACCGCTACTCATCTTGGTTATCCCGAAAGAGTCATTCATGCTCTAACTATGATTAAGAGCGTGAGGCGTGACTAGAGAGAGGCAAACGGTCCGGGCTAAACGGGTTTCTGCCCGGATCGGACCCGTTTAGCCCGTTTTCAAAAACGGACGGATACGGGCGGTTTGGATTTTGAAAATGGGCGGTCCGGACTTTAACCATTTAACAAAATGGGTAGTTCGGTTTTTTAAAACTAAAAACTGGCGGGACCCTTATAACCCTGTGAGGCCCGTAAAAATATTGCTCAGATCCTATACAAGAGAGTACACAACGTTAGTATAACGAAATAACCAAGAAATAAGCCGTAGATAATATGATTCAAAATTTTAAAATGCGAAAACTCGAAATCCTGAACGCCGAACGTAGCAGGAACACAGATCCGTCGATTTCACTAAGAAATCCGTAAGAATGAGCCGTCAGTAACAAGAACTCAGAATCCACCGTCAGTCACCACACGAGAAAACACAATATAATCTGTTCAAAAGAACGAGAGTCGGACGAGGAGTCCAAATCTGTGCTTAGATGTAAGAAAGGACCAGTGAGATGGCCGGAAAAGTCGAAACGACGCGACGGAAGTAGGGTTTCAGTGAATCACAGTGAGATACAGAGAGATAGCCGCAAGTAGAGAGGAGTGAAAGTAAAGTAAAGTGCTGAAAAATTACAAGTGTCGCTTATATATCCGAGTCCAGAATGTTCGATGGAATACAGAGGAGAACGGGCCA
>JAOYMZ010053187.1:0-13773 GCA_025802335.1 Pinguicula primuliflora | reverse complement strand
TTTGATGCATCTGACATTATTAAATCGCAGAAAACACAGAAAAAGGTGGTTCAGACGGCGAGTGGTACCTTTGCGCCAGTTAAGGGCGCAGGTGTGATTGAAATTTCTCCTTCCATGAGGCTATCAAAGTGTCTTTATGTCCCATCATTATCTTACAAGCTTCTGTCAATTAGCCATATCTCGCGAGAGTTGAATTGCGTTGTAAAGATGTATCCTAACTTTTGTATTTTACAGGATATCCGTACGAAGAAGATAATTGGGCGTGGAACTGAATGGGATGGACTGTACTATGTTGATGAAGTCGCTTCGGAAGGACGGACACTTCTCACTCGTGGGTCACTAGACCCTCAAAGTTGGTTGTGGTATTGTCATCTAGGTCACCCATCACAGTCTTACCTTCGTCGATTATTTCCTAAGCTTTCTAGTTTTACCTTTAATTTTGAAACTTGCATTCTTGCGAAAAGTCACAGACGACCTTTTGTGTCAAAACATATTCATGTTTAGAAAATGTTCTCATTGATTCATTCTGATGTTTGGGGGTCAGCTCCTGTCATTGGGGGGCAAGGTCTTAGATATTTTGTGCTCTTTATCGATGATTGCACTCGTATGACATGGGTTTATTTTTTAAAAAATAAGTCAGAGGTTTTTGATAAATTTGTTGAGTTCCACAACATGATTCTCACTCAATTTGAAAGCAAAATTCGTACACTTCGATCTGACAATGGAGGTGAATTTGTCAATCACCCCATGAAAAACTTTTGTGTCGAAAAGGGGATACTGCACCAAACTTCATGTCCTTACTCCCCTCAACAAAATGGGGTTGCTGAAAGAAAAAATCGGTTTCTTCTTGAAATTACTCGAGCCTTGATGATTGAGTCTCGTGTCTCGTCGAGTTTCTGGCCTGAAGCTATAGTCACCTCTGTGTATGTCGCCAATAGATTACCGACCGAGATCTTAACATTCCAAACCCCTATTCAAACATTGTCTGATTTTACCCAGATTCCACTCTCCTTGTCTTTAACCCCTCGTGTGTTTGGTTGCTCTATTTATGTGCATATTCCAAAGAGTCACCGTACTAAGTGTGATGCATGTGCTGAGAAGTGTGTATTTGTGGGGTATGGGGGCTTCAAAAGTGTTATCGATGTTTTAATCCCTGGACAGGGTGGCTTGTGACCACTATGGATTGTAACTTTGTTGAGACGGAGTATTACTATGTGACCCAATCAAGGGGTCAGGGGGAGAAGGTAGCGACAGCACAGGACCCTCTTGATTGGCTTGTGTCCTCTCCCGTTTTTGAGCCGCCACAGGCGGCCCATGCGCCTCATGCGCCTAGCCCATACTTGTGTCATACTACTCCGACGTTCCAAACGTCTCATGTGCCTCACGCACAAGCTCCTATAGTGACTCATGTGCCTCACGCACGAGAGCCATCCCACGAGACAGGAGGTCCAGATATTTTGGAGATCCATGATGGAAACATAGTACATCCAGACCGGGAGGCGACACCTCCAACATCTTCGGATGTCCAGGTAAGTATTCCTACAGATTCTTCTGTTCTAGATACTACTGTGGATTGTGGTGCTGGGAGCCAGGTGACACCACCCCGATATACTTTACCTCCTCGGTCCACTAGGGGTGTGAAGCCAAGGAAGTATGCCCTGAAGCATTGCTCACGGGCTCAGCGGTACCCTGTGGTTGATCTGGTCAGGGGGAGCTTGACCGAAGCTGCCCAAGCCTTCTTTGCATCTATTTATACTGATGATGTACGTCGAAATGAACATGAGGCTATGAAGAGTGCTGAATGGAATAATGCAATGGAAGAAGAAATGAGAGCTTTGATGAAAAACAAAACATGGTAGAAGTGTAGGCTACCCTCCGGAAAGAAACCAATTGGGTGTAAATGAGTCTATACAGTTAAAAGGAAAGCAGATGGGTCAGTTGAGAGATACAAGGCTCGTCTAATTGCAAAGGGTTATACGCAGACTTATGAGATTGACTATTCTGAGACATTCTCCCTAGTTGCTAAGCTAGACACTGTCAGGATCTTGTTCTCTATCGCATCCAACTTAGATTGACACATCCAGCAGTTTGATGTGAAGAATTCATTCCTACATGGAGACTTGGATGAGGAAGTATACATGGATGGCCCACCGAGGTTCTCTGATGAGTTATACCCTAACGAAGTTTGCAGGCTGAGGAAATCACTTTATGGTTTGAAATAGTCACCCCGGGCCTGATTTGGTCGTTTTACTGTGGCTATGAAGAAGTATGGTTACCACCAGAGCAATGCTGATCACACTCTCTTCTTGAAATGCCGAGCTGAAGGAATCACGTGTCTCATTATATATGTAGATGATATGATTATTACAGAGGATAATACAACTGAGATTGAGAGTTTATGGGAGAACCTATTCAGCGAGTTTGAAATGAAGGATTTGGGACCACTGAAGTATTTTATGAGGATTGAGGTATCACGTTCACGACAAGGCATATATATCTCCCAAAGGAAGTATGTCTTGGATCTTCTAGCAGAGACTGAGATGCTGGATTGCAGGCCCGCAGATACTCCTATAGTGATGGGTCATGGCCTGAGTATTATAGAAGGAGCTGAGAGTGCAGACAGAGCTAGCTACCAACACTTGGTGGGAAAACTTATATATCTGACTCACACATGCCCGGATATCGCATATGCTGTGGGGGTGGTTAGTCAGTTCATGCATACCCCCCTGAGAAATCATATGGAAGCAGCCTTATGAATTGTGAGGTACTTGAAGGGCTCACCGGATACTGGGATCGTTTTTTGGAAGCATAGACATTTAAGGATTGAGGCATATACTGATGCAGATTGGGCTAGCAACCTAGTGGATCGGAGGTCTACGGCATGGTACTTTACTATTGACGGGGGTAATTAGGTTTCATGGAGGAGTAATAAGCAGAAGGTGGTGGCATTATCGAGTACTGAAGCAGAATTCTGAGAAATGGTTCGAGGAGTAACTGAAATACTGTGGATTAAGAGGTTGATGACAGAGCTGGGATTGGGGCCATCTCAGGCATCCCCTCTAATGTGTGATAATCGGGTTGCTATACAGATTGCGCAGAATCCAGTCCAACATGACAGGACTAAAGATTTGTAGGTGGATCGTCACTTTATCAAGGAGAAACTTGAGAGTGGAGTTATTACTTTCTCCTTTGTTCGATCAGAAGACAAGCCTGCAGATATATTGACTAAGGCTGTGAGTGGACGACTCTTCCATGAAGTATTGTGCAAGTTAGGTATTGGATACCCTATACCGAACTTGAGGGGGAGTATTGAGAAAACGTGACATATATGGATAAGGAAAGATTTGGGGGGATCTAATTCAAAACCACCCAAAATCTTTCCTTATCCCATAATCCCATAATTTCCGGATATGATGGGTAGTTAACATGTATAAGAGATCATGTGTAAGGCCTATATATGTATGTGAAAACCAAAAGAAAAAAGTAAGAAAAATGGAGAAGGAGAAAGCTCTCCCGTAAAGTAGGGAATTCCCGAACCACGTAAAAATCATTGTGTTCTTGCATTCAAATTCATACACAAATCAATACATTCACAAATCAACAAGCTCGAGGGATTCTTGACTGAACATTGTAACTGCATTCTACTAGAATCCGTTTGTCGTCCTTGCCATGAAATACTGTGACTGGAGACTTCAATCTGTCCATGTAAACTTCCATTTCAACAGCACTTCCAAGAATAACGTTATGCAGCGTACGCCATGCAGACTTGTGAGTGTGAAGGAATAAGCATTTCAACAGGTAAGAAATCACCCTGGGAGATGAATGCAAAAAAAATAATGCAAAAAAATAAATTGTACGAGCTTGTGAGTGTAAGGAATAAACATACCCAAGGCTGTGCAAGTGAATCTAGATGCCAGAAAAATTCACCTACTTGTTTCTTGTAATACCCAAATGCTGTGGTTCTTGCATATGAGGAGGCAGATGGTCCGGCTGAGATGCTCGTACCGACAAGCTATTGATGCATCGAATGACATTGGAGGCCACAACCGCCGTGGGGCTAGTCTTCTCATTGTATATTGTGATGGCCCGAGCTCGTACCGTTAGGCATGAATAAAACCTAGATTACAGGATAGTTAGAGCACGAATGACTCTTCCGGGATAACCACGATAGTTTGCGGTCTTGACAATTGTTTGGTTGTTTAATAGTTTAGGTCCCAACTGTATTATTCGAGTTTACCACGTATGTTACGCTCGTAACATGATAGTTGGAGCACGAATGTCACTTCCGGGATAACCACGATGAGTCGCGGTCTTATCGATTGCTTCATTTGTTTACTAGTTTAGGGTCCGACTGAGGTAACTGGGATTACCACATATAGTCGAGCTCGTACCGTCTGACGTGGATACAACCATGGATTACAGGATAGTTGGAGCATGAATGACTCTTTTGGGATAACCACGACTGGTCGTGGTCTTATCGATTGCTTTATTTGTTTAATAGTTTAGGTCCGACTGTATTATCCGGGTTTATCATGTATGTTGCACTCTTTACGTGATAGTTGGAGCACGAATATCTCGTCCGGGATAACCACGATGGGCCGTGGTCTTGTTGATTGCTTTATTTGTTTAATAGTTTAGGGGCCGACTGAGGTAATCAAGATTATCACGTATAGTCGAGCTCGTATCGTCAGATGTGGATAAAACCATGGATTACAGAATAGTTGGAGCATGAATGAATCTTCCGAGATAACCACGACTGGTCGCAGTCTTGTCGATTGCTTTGTTTGTTTAACAGTTTAGGGTCGGATTGCATTATCCGAATTTACCACGTATGTTGTACTTATTACAGGATAGTTGAAGCATGAATGACTATTTCGGAATAACCACAATGGGTCGCGGTCTTGTCGATTGCTTTGTTTGTTCAAGAGTTTAGGGCCCGACAGCATTATCCAGATTTACCACGTGTAGTCTCATGCATACCGTCAGACGTGAATAGAACAACCATGGATGTTGTGCTTATCACAGGATAAAGCTATGCATGAAAGCTTCTTTCGGGATAAACACGATGGGTCGGGGTCGTGTTAAATGCTTTGTTTGGATCACGAATGTTGTTTCTGGGAAGTCAGGATTATATCGACGCTGTGCTTATTTTGCCTTGTCGATTCATATGAAAAAGCAGAACATGAAAAGACGTGATATCTATATTATAAACCGGCGAGGCTCAACTCAAGTTTTCCGAGATTTTAACAAACAGAACGATAGCAAAAACATCTCTCTTAGATGGTTTTCAGAAAACGCATCCAGGCCACGTGCGCCCTCCAACTTCTCTCGCAACAAAACCCGTCAAACCATTTCTCTCTTCCAAATGTCTAGGGTTTGCATTGGCCGCCTCTTTCTCGCATTGTCTTCCTCATCGGTCCATGGATTTGGTGGGTTAAGGTTAGTTTTCCTCCTCACACATGACGGATCTAACCATTTTTTCCCTTTCTTCTTTCAAGTTTCGATCAGGAGCTATGGAGGCGGATTTCGGGTCAGTGCTCCAACAAGAAATTTCATTTTTATCACCACCGTTCTTATCACCGTCTCCACCATTTATATCACCGTTTTATTCATTCCTCGGTCAAGAAGATCACTCATACGAATTCCGGCGTTGAAGCTCGCGCTGCTGGGTATATCTTTCAAACGTTCAATCGGGATGTCTTTCAAACGTTCAATCTTTGTGGGATTAGTTTTTTTGGAATAGCTCTGTTTGAAACTTTCGTCTGAACATTTAATTCCTCTTCCAGTTTTCCATCTTTATTATTTGAGGCTTCTCAAGTCACGTGAAAGTTGACGTCCACACTCTATCTCCAGTCGTCATTGTCTTGGATGAAGACGACGAAAAGGGCGATGAGGAGGAGGATGAAGACGATGAGGAGGAGGAAGAGGAGGAGAATCAGGATGACGACGAAGATGACAATTATGATGGCGGCGACGACGAAGATGACAATTATGATAAAGACGACAACAACGAAGTTGACGAAGAGGACGCTGAGGAGGAGCACAACAAAAATGAGGTTTCCGATGAAGGCGATTAAGACGTCGATGAGCTACCCACCGTATACTCTGAATCATCCACGATTCATGGAGAGTGTGGTCCCCGCATTCGTGGATTTCAAGGACGAGTCCGGCACCATCACCACCGCCTATGCTGGATTTATGGATGAGTTCGACTAGTGATGATAGCCAATTTTGGTAACAAACATCTTAAAGATGGGAAGATTCTGTAAATTACGGATAGTTGTATAATTATGGATGATCTTTTACTTCCAAAAAATTTAGAATCTTATAAAATAGAGTCATAATCATCTACAAATAATAGAAAACAGAGTATCGTATCTAAATGTGGGAAAATCATAGAGTCGGGTATCACGACGAAATTGGTCGTGTTAAGACCGAATGAAAGAACGACGATTAGTCGCGTGAGACACGAAATAATCCGTTCACTTTCACGCTCTCATTCTTATAATGTAATGAAGCGATCCTACTGTAAATACTATACGGAAGTATAAATCTCACAAGAAAATGCATGATCCATCTCTCGATTGTAACGATAGTGCCATAAATCAGCTAGAACTCGGAGTCAAACCAGCTTAAAAGGCACCCTTCTCACGCTGGGCTCGTCGATGATTTCGGTATCTTACTCTCTAAATACGTTTTCGAACTAGTTGTTGAATCGGAAAGGGTGAAGAAATGGAAAAACGAAATCGAAAAAAAATGTAGGTTTTCGATTTTCCAATCACCGTATTTCCGTACGGTCGTAGATGGATTTGGTAGGAATGGGTGTGGTTAAGTTAACTGAGTGTTTAGTAGTAATCGTTTAATCGTAACCTAAAATATATTCGATTTTTGATTTATTTTTAAAGACGGTGGTTACATTTGCAATTCCTTTTTTTAAGTTTACTTTTCAAAAACAGATTTCTCATGAGATTACTTTTGCGAATAATCCCAACAAAAAAAACAATTTTAACACGCCCTGCTGGTTTCTTTCCTTATCTGATACAATACAATTTTACAAAGGTTTTCCCCATATCACCTCGAGCTCCCGAGCCAACGCCTCCTTCCTTCCAATAACTATCGATAGATGGTCTTTTTTTTCGATAACAATGACGTTAGCTCGAGGGATTCTTGACTGAAAATTATAACTGCATTCTACAGGAATCAGTTGGTCGTCCTTGCCATGAAATACTGTGACTGGACACTTCAATCTGTCCATGTAAACATCCATTTCAACAGCACTTCCAAGAATAACGTTATGCAGCGTACGCCATGCCGACTTGTGAGTGTGAAGGAATAAGCATTCCAATAGGGATGAAATCATCCTGGGAGATGAATGCAAAAAATAATACAAAAAAAATTAACATGCCGCAGGCTGTGCAAGTGAATCTAGATGCCAGCAAAATTCACCTACTTGTTTCTTGTAAGTAGTTCGACTAGAAATACCCAAATGCCGTGGTTCTTGCATATGAGGAGGCAGATGGTCCGGCTGAGATGCTCGTACCGACAAGCCATTGATGCACCGAATGACATTGGAGGCCACAACCTCCGAGGCGCTAGTCTTTTCATTGTATATTGCGATGGTTCTTCATATTTTGGGGCTGGAAAATATGGCTGGCATTTTGATTACAAAAATGTATTACTATACTAGTCATTGTCTGTAGCATGTTTTGCAGTTGCTTGGACAAGCTGCCACTCTACTACAAGGCTTCTTCAAGAAAATTTAGCTTTAATCATAAACTCTACCACAGCTGCACAAGGATATTCATATGTATGATTAAGGGATCTTTGAGAATCCTACAATATATGACCCTAGATGTTGGGTTTGTAGTCTATTTTTACATTAGCATGTAACTGTTCGTGGGTTTTAATTTAAAAAATGTGTAAGTTACATTAAAAGAGAAAGAAAAAAGAGAAAGAAAAAAGAAAAAGAAAAAAAGTTATATATAGTATTGGCAATGAGGTGAAACTTCCCCGAATCATTGGGAAAATGATATAAAATACTCACATTTGACATCCAAAATACACCCACGTGTCATGTCATCATAACCATATCAGTACTTTGACACATCATTATTATTAAGTTAGCATAACATCCAACCAAAAATATATGAATATTATTAATTTTTTAATTAATAATACGACGACTTATAAGTCTAAATTCTATCATATAAATCATATGCAATAAATGGAATAAGCACTAAACCTCTATAAACCGTAAAAATATATGAATCTTACTATATTAATTTTATAAAATTACTATTACGACAGCTTCGCTGCCGTACAAATCGAAAACTATATCATATAAACCTTAAGGATGGGTTTAGTAGCAGGGATGAGTGAGATATAGTGGGATGAGATTTAGTGGGATGGGAAAATATATCTGAAGTTAGTACGCAGTATTATATACAATTTTAGTGGTATAGGATTAACTAAAAAAAACCAATTATCTCCCAAATCCTATAGGTTTAGAAAAGAAACTTAATCCATCAAAATTCACTTTTTTCTCGGGTCAACCGGGAAAATTTTCTCCAGCTGGCCTGGTTACTAAACACAGGATATAGTAGGATAATTTTTCAAAATCTCACTATATCCTGTTTACTAATAAGGGTTAAATGCTATAAACCTTATACCTTATAATTATAAATTTTATTAAAAAAAGATCCTAAATAAATTGTAATTTCATTTTATTATTTAATTTTATATTATTAATAATCAGTATTAATGATGGCATGCTTGGTGACAAGGCGGGTGGCTGCATTTGTGGTGGTGTCTTATAGCATTTTAAGCTCTACTTGAAAGCTTATACATATATTTTAGGGTACAGATTTTATTATACAAATTCGAAAAATACATGATGCCCGTCCCCCATTGGTTGTCGAATTTGTGCAATTCGAATTTGACAGAAAATCTAAACACGTATATATGCACGTTCGATGAAGAATTGACGAAAAATCAAAAAAATGTAATTTAATTTAATTTAATTTATTTTAAGTTTATTAATTTAATCAAAAATAAAGGATAAATTAATAAATTCACATAAATTTTAAAATTTTTACATGAAATTATCAACAAACACTAAATACAACATGCTAAAATCCCAAAATAAATTGTTTCATCCTAATAAATCTCATCTAACTAATCACTATATTCAAATTATGGTGTCTACCAAACGGAACCTAGGAGTAAAGCTTTATCTATAATAGAGGGTATAAATGTTGTAAGTGCACAAACCAAGCAGCACCACCCACTGACCCTAGAATGTGAAGACATACATACCGGTGCAATTAAGGTTAAGGACTTGATCGCATCAGCATACTTCGCAGCAAGAGCCATTCCCAAAATACAACCCATTGAATGTGCCACAATGTGGAATGATTTGACGTTGTATGCCTTAAGAATGGATCTCTCGATCATATCCAAATGTTCGTTCAATGTATACGATGAATCTGTAGGCTTAGGGCTCCGACCGAAACCGAGCAGATCAAACGCAAGTAATCGGTACTTGGATTTTGCAGAGTTGGAGAAGTTCGGGTACAGCGTTTTCGTCCAAAAGGCGGATGATGATATGAAACCGTGTATGAACACAACGGCCTCTTGCACATTATCTTAAAATTACGAGAAAAAAATATGAAAGTTAACATAATTTGGGCACTTAGGTGATTGTTTCTCACATTTTGTCATGTGTCAACTTTGCATTGATCACAAATAATTATGTATGAAAAAATTATTTACCTTGGATGCCGTCATCTTCGACGTAGAGTGTTCCATTGTTTGAGTAAGTCCACGACGTCGGCGTGCAAGTGCTGCAATCGCAATCGGACCACCGTGGTTTGGCAAGATCCGTGTATTTTGGCCGTCTTGCATTCAGATGCAGCATTTCGATCAATGGAGAAGTGACGAAAGACCAGCTTGACAATTTGGATAGCATTTCAAACTCAATGAAGAAATCTACGACTTTAAAGACGTAGCAGAGAATGAAATCCAGGAGGTCTAAGAGGGTAAATATAACGAAACTCGATATGTCGTTCAACAATCTACCCGACATTCTTAAAACAGATTCTAAGGTTTGATCCTTGCTAACGGCCATCCTCAAAATAAGTAAAGCGAGAGTGGGGTTTTCTTGTTTTGATTATGGACATGTAAATGTTCTTTTATATATACGAGTTGGTTACCTTATAATTTGTTTGGTAATTCAATATTCTTCCCAACAACAACAATACTATGAATCTTTAGGCTTCGACTGACAACAAGAGAATGCTTAATGAAGAGAAAGGAATGGAGGATAACGAACGAAGCTATTAAGATTTGTTTGTTAATCCTTTTTGTTCGAGTGTATGATAAATGATAATGAAAGAATGCTAAATGATGGAAAGGAATGGCGGAGGAGAACTAAACAGAATGGAGGAGGGAATGATGCCTAATTTATTCATTATGGTTGTTTGGTAATTGTACTTTACCAAATCATGATCAAATGACCAGACCGCTTGATCAAGCATAGCCAGAAGTGAGCTCGTTTTTTTTAAAAAAAAAAAAAGAGGATCAATAGTGGGTCTCCACTTACCCCTCATGACTCGAACCCTCGACCTATTGGCCAAAAGTGAAGCGTCTTACCAACCAAGCTGCACTTCATTGTCCAGAAGTGAGCTCGTTGATCAATAGATCTCAAGTTCAAAATCCAAACAGTGCGCGTGTCGCTTGGTCGGCCCTAAGCAATCCGGCTGGCAGTATGCTAGGCATGCCCTTCGATACTTGGTCACTAACTTTCGAGAATTCCGACCACGTTCAAAATCAAAAATCGGATTTCGAACACTGGTCAGCCGCGGAATCGAAAACGATTCCACGATTCCCACCGGTGTCGGTCGGAATAGGTAGGAACTATCAATTTTATACCAACCAACATATTCTGATATTGCCCGCTAGGGTTCATATCAGGTGTACCCGATAGAGGTCACCAAACAGGCGGGCATGGCTAGCCCGATCTTTTTTTCCAGGTTAATGGGCTTGACTTTGCAACCCAATACACCTATTTTTCTAATGCGTGTCGGGTTCAGAACCTACTAGGGTCTACCAATGTATGATGCATCTTTTTCAGTTTCTTTGCAACGACATTTGTAACTAACTGTTGACTTAACATTATTAATAAAATTAATTAAATGATTGATATGATATATTTTATTTAAATTTTTATTTTCTGTTTACGATATTCAGTTCAACAACATTCAGTCAAATCATCAAATTCGGAATCAGGATGTTCATTCATTTCTAACCCGAATTCACGAGTCGGAATAAGCACAATGGTCAGTGGAGACTGTATGCCTATATTCGTGAAGGTTTTCTTCGACTGCTTTGGCATCATCATCCACCATTCTATTGATGCATTCATGCATGGTATATGTAGCTATTCGGCCTAACACGTTAACGTTCATCATACAGTGGTTGATGTCATCGTGAATGGCAGAGGTAATGACGACTTTCATTTCAAAAATCAAAATAATATATTTGGTTGGAACCCGATAGTATATTTATTCATAACAAACCATTCGTCCAGCCCGATGAGGGCGCATCTTTGTATTATTTTCAGCGTTAAACAGTAAGTGTTTTTTTCATAATTTTTGTGTGTCGTTTCATATTTTGAGATACTGGAATGGATTGGATTAGAAAGGACAACAATCAATTCTCATCGAGTTCACCGTGATTATATGTGTATGCCTATGGAATTTACCACGATTGAACCAAAATCATACGTGTACACCGTATGCCAGTCGAGGTCACTGTGACTGTACGAGACAGACGGGTTGAGACATTCGTGAAGGTTCTCTTTGATTGCTTTGACATCATCTTCCACTGTTCAATTGATGCGTTAACGCATGACATAGACAGCTATTGGTTGATGTTACCTCGAATGGAAAAGTCAGTGATGACTTTCGTTTCAAAAATCAAAATAATTCATTCATTTGGAATCCGGATAGTACATTCGTTCGGAATCCGGATAGTTGAGACTAGATGAACCAAATTATCAACATTCTAGATTCTTCCTATTTAATTTCCATGAGCAGCTCAGATACAATTACCCTGGTGACCATGGCAGTGTATCATTAGACGAGACAGACGAACCGCAATGTTGATCAGCATCATCTTCCACTGTTCCATTGAAGCGTTCGTGCAAGGCAGCTATTCGGCCCAACACATTAACTTCTATCTTACGGTGGTTGATATCACCGCGTATGGCTCGCCCTCTAAGTAATTTGACCTGAAGGGCAAAGTCAGAGGCAATGTTAAAGTATTCGATTGTGTCGGCCACCCAGCGAAGTTTAGAAGTAGAAGCAGCAAAGTTAGGTGATAAGCTCCAAATTACAATGGCAATTTGGGATGCATTAGTCGTCGAGGTTATCCAAACTAAACATGCCGGGTCATGGTGTTCAGCGATTACAAAGTTAATGGCAATAGTCGCCGCGATAAGGTCGTCGAGTGCGGCATCGAAGGCGGCATTGGATGCAATATTGCCTAGGGTATTTTCGACGATGTTGCATAGGTCGACGAGGTGTACGACTTCGGAGGCAAAAGCGGTTGCAAAGGCGACGATGACACAGAAGTCGATGAATGTAATATCAATAAGGTTTGAGGTGATCACGATAAGGGCAGTAACTGAATCGGCTAAAGCTGCGACGGTGGCATCCATGGCTTGAACTTTTAAACTCTAGGTTTTTCACTATCAAAGATGATACAATAAAAGTTTTCTGATTGTTGACTTGATTAGAAGGTATTAATATAGTTTTGTATTTTATTTTTTTATTTTTTCATTTTAATGGCTTTAAAAAAAAGAATAATAAAAGTAAATTGAAAATAAAATGAGAGGTTACAATGTATTGGCTGCATAGACCACCACCTCCAGTTGCTTACCGGCTTTAAGCTTCTTCTCCACTTATGCATCGTTCTGAACAGCTTCGTGCTCTTTATCTTGAAACGTAGTAACTTGCTGCTTCAACAGAAGATGATGGCCTTTTTTCTGATTTCCTTCAAGTTGAATTTGCTTCTGCAGCTCCACTATTTGTTTCCTTGCTGTCTCAAGCTCTTTCCTTGCAGCAACTCCTTGAGTGACTTCCTCTTTGAAGCTTCTTCCTCTCGGCTTGTAATGAGTTTATGTGGGTTTATTTTTGGGCCATGTCCAAAAATTGGGTCAAACTGATTAAGTGTTTCGGCCCAAAACTGGTTCAGCCCAAAACTGGTTCAGACCCTATATTAAATTCAGGCCCAAGTGCGGATATTATTCTCCTTTGAATAAGCCCTAGAGTCCAAAGCAATGTCAAAAGCCATGTGTATTTCACAGGTCCATGTAGCTAGCCCGACCCATCTTATTTCCTATTTCCTTGCCCATTCTATTTCCTCTTGATTTCCTGGCCCATTTACTCTTTATTTCTTGGCCCATTCACTTCACATTGATCAGATTGTATTCGGCCCGTTTATACTTGTGTATATACAACTCCTTCGAAACCCTAGACACACTTACTCACTTGAATTTTCTCACTCGCGATTGCGGCTATCTCTCTATCATTTTTCTCTCGACCGGAATAGGGTTTTCACTCTTGAGATCCGACTTTCACTCATTGATTTGTTCATCTCCGGCACTTTTGAGGCTTAGATCCTAACTCTTAGCAGGATTCTACTATCCATACTCCCATTCTATCCTGTTTTGGCTTGGTTGCTGGACTTTTGTGCGAGACTGTGGTTCTTTCG
>JAOYMZ010053176.1:0-13774 GCA_025802335.1 Pinguicula primuliflora | reverse complement strand
GAGCGACGGACTGAACTGATACTGAAGTAATGAAGTTAATAGTTAATAACTTTTTTTCAATTTATTTTATTAAGGCTTTCTTAAAAAAAAAACGGAACTTGACTAATGACTTCACGCTTGATGACACTTCAGCTTCTGAAATTGAAATTTGAATTCAGGCTTACCGGGATCTCGGGCCATCCCGATACTTGCTGCATCAAAGCCCGGTACCGGCCCGATAAAAACCGAGATCCAAAAGGTAGACCGATACCCGGCCCGATAAGCAATCGGTCTTATCGGATCGGGCTTACCGGGAATGGGAAAAAACCCGGTAAGCTCGGTCCGGTTGCTCACCCTTAATAAGAAATAACATCATCAATGAAAAATTGATACACCATGAATTATAGACATCATGTTTTGTTGCAGTTTCAGCGACATCATTGTAATGTAGTTGCATTTTCCTCTATAAAGTTAATTAGCTCTTCATTAGCGTTTAAAAATTAGCAAAATATGAATTATTGATGTATCAATTTTTTATTGATGCTGTCAATTCCGATTGTGGAATTTGATCGAAATTTATTTTATATCAAGTTTTTATGTCTAAAATTTATTGTACAATTAGCACTACTCTTTTATAGCTGATTGCAATTTTATAAAACAATCACAATTGCAATTTTATTATTTATTTTTATTCATTTTTTTACATGTGATTATGATTGTCGACATATAACTTGTGTTTACCTCTTGATTTTTTTCACATAGGAAGTGATTATCACAATCACCGAAAAAAACAAAGGAACCTTATTGGAAGAATCACGCCTAGTACCCGGCGACTTAAAGTCGCTATTGACTTCCTCCCTGCCAATGAGGCGTACATCGTGTGGTTATCAAGTTGCGCTGTCCTGACGAAACCTCCCCAAATCTGCCTTAGTGCTAATTAAATTACGGTGTTTGTCTGCCTCTTGATCTTTCTCCCGTACAAAATACACAAAAAATGTCCCGATTAGAATCTGAATCGACTCGCTTAAGCAGTGTTAGAAAAGGCAGCCGCCCCGGCGCTGCCAATGAGGCGTACATCGTGTGGTTATCGAGTTGCGCTGTCCTGACGAAACCTCCCCAAAGGCAGCCGCCCCGAGGCGGCTGCAAGTGCCAAAATGCCCCGCCTCAGGCCTGATCGGCCTAGTGGGGCAGTCTGGCCGGTGGAGCAGATGCCTCGCCCGCCCGAAATGATCGCCCGAAAAATTAAAAAAAAATTACAAAAATATTGTGCATTTAAAAAAAAAGTTTTTTTGTTCGAATATTTTTAGAATAGTAATAGATTTGGTATTTACTGAAATTGAGTTGCTTAGTGGGTACCCTTATAAAAAAAGGAACAAGAATTGTGTTGATTTATTAAAAAACTTTAAAAGGATGTATCTTTGCGCTTAGTTATCCGTTTTGGACGTTTTTTTTTATTTGGGGTAGAAAAAAATTATCTAACTATATCAACGATGAATTTTACGGATCAACGATAACTTTGAACTATATGAATACGAGATAAACAATATTGGATTTGCGATTTATAATACCAGATGACTCGTCTCAATGCAGGTTTTAGGCCGGTATAGTTTGTCCACACGGTTCGTACGATGTCCTTTTTTTTACCTAATGGGTCCATCTTATTTATATTTAAATTTTATTTTAATCATTTCCAACGTGATGCAAACAAATTAAGTTTACTCGTTAATAAAACATAAATACAAAAAATTGTTTATTCAAAAGTCAGGGGATGGTGGCCCTCATGGCCTATTTTTTTAAATTTAAACCCGTCCGTTTGTTTTGAACGAGGTTACGCGTTGATGTAAATTGTAGAGCTACTAATGAGCTCGCAATGTGCGTACAAAAATTTTCGAATGCTAGATAATCTAGGGGCCACAAAGACCCATCAAATACACATTTTGAAACTAGCAGTTCATAAAAATCCTTATTACACATGGTAGTAACCATAGTTTTGTATTTAGATAGCCTGTTACCTGCATACAAGCGATATATATAGGGTAATATGTTGAGCTTTTACCTGATGGTTTTTTGCGGAGTCTTGAGGGATCAGCAGGCTTGTTCATGTATTTTGCCAGTACCGGAAGGAAGTGCCATGTTGTAGTGTGTTCCTCATACTTGCAGGTGGAGGAAAGTTTTGTCTCATTCCAGCAGTCTGGCTATTTGAGGAGGGATGTTCGTGGCATTGAAGTGTTTACTTCCATCAGTTGCGCCTATCTTGGCTAGTTGAGATGCCACAGAGTTTGCTGTTTTCCTGCATAGCCTAGAAACTGGAATCAGATAGTCAGTCATTTTTTGCTTAATCGGTTTCACTGTCCCATTATTCTCAAGTGATTCAGTTCGAGTATGGCTTTGAGTAGAGGAGTGGAGTCTGATTCTACTGAGTACAAGCTTTCTTGGAGTAGTGAGAGCGGCTCTAAACTTTGCTGGAGATCATCTGCATCAGCTGCTACCTGACTTTCACTGCTCAGTTTCCAGCAGTTTGCTGATATGAGAATGCCCTCTTCATTTCTCAAGACCATGCTTCCACCTGCAAGACTTGTGGTTACAGAGAAGACACCAGAGATGTTAGCCTTTAGTTTCATGCTCGGAGGGGGGGTCCAACGATGTGTAACTTTCGGATGAATGACTCTTGGATTCAGCTTTGTAATTTCAAGAATCTGTAGTCTGGTGTTTTCAGAGTTCTTTTGTGATTTGTTCATCGACTTCAGTTCCATCAGTTGTTGAAGGAGCTGCCCAGTATCAAGAATAATTTGCAAAGAGTTCATGGGTACCTCTTCAAATCGTGATTTGCACCTGTGAGACCAGATTTTCCATAGAATAATGTTAGAAGCAGTTTTAAGCACAAAACTTAACAACTTACTCCCCTTGGTGTTCCTCCACTGCTGAAGCCTTAGAGAAAAAGTTTGGTTGGAGTATTGCACACCTAGGATGAATTCAAAATGCGACCACACTTCCTTTGCTGTTTGGCTTTCAGATAGTAGATGGGACAGTGTTTCCTCTTGGTGAGTTGAATGGCAGCAAGAACAGATAGAGGGGAGATTAACTCCTTTAGACTTCAGGGCTGTATCTACAGCAAGAATATCATGCTCCACCTTCCAAGCGTGGAAGCTAACGCTTAAAAGGATTCTTTCATCCCAACAGGCCTTGAATCTACCAGATTGTGTTCGTCTATGTCTGAAAAGCTCCCAGGCAGTTTTAAGTGAGAATTGACCATCCAGAGAGGGTTCCCATATGATACAGTCCTTGTGATCAGTTCTTTGTATGAGTAGAATGTCCTCTATCAGTGCTGGGAAGTTTGGGAGCAGTTCTTCTAATTCTCCTTTGTGCCAGTTTAAGCCAACTGATACCTGTGCAATGGTGATGTTGGAATATCTGACTGCGAGCACATCTCCTAAGATCAGGTCCTTGTACTATTTATCCCACCAGAAGCTTATGTTCCCGTCTTCCACAAACCATCTGATGTTGTGAGTCATAACAGCTTTAACTGAATTTAACCTTTTCCAGATATGAGAGTCTGAAGGCTTCACTATGGCATTTGATATGGGAGCAGACTTGCAGTACTTGTTCCTCATGAACTGTGCCCATAGAGAATCTCCAGCTTGAAGTTTATACCACAATTCTCCATTAAAGGCTGAGATCTGATCCTTGATTCTTCTCATTCCGAGCCCACCTTCTGCAGAGGGGAGACAGATATCCTGCCACTTTTTCCAGTGCAATTTTCTCTTCCCCTCATGCCAACCCCAGAAGAAATCAGCAAACAACTTTTCTATCTTGTGGATAGTGTTCATACCTGGAGCTAATGAGATAAGAAGATATATATGCATGTTATTTAAGACATGGCGAATGAGTATGATGCGTCCTCGTACTGATAAGTTACTTGATTTCCATCCCTCAAGTTTCCTTTGTATTTTTTCTATGAGTTTGTTGAACAAAGATTCTGATTTTCTACCAGTATATAAAGGGCAGCCTAGATATATGATAGGAAATTGATTCCGTCTCATCCCTGTTTTCCCTTTTATGAGGTTGATAACACTTCTAGATGCAGCGTGGGAAGTTATGAAAGTACTTTTCTCTAGGTTTATCTTTTGGCCTGAAACCTCTTCATATGATTTAAGGATTTCCATGGTTTTTGTTAATGCCCTAAAGGTACTTCTAGTGAAAATAATGATGTCATCTGCGTGTGATAAATGTGAAAGGGGCAGACAACCTGATGGCGCGCTATATGCAAAGTTGGGATTTTGCTCTACCAAATGATTCAAGTTTCTACTTAGAACCTCAGCAGATATTATAAAAAGTGTAGGAGATATGGGATCTCCTTGACGGAGGCCCCTTGAAGATTTAAAAAAACATGTATTTGTCCTTGAAAGAGTAATGAAAACCATGGGCAGGAGATGCACCTCCATATCATATCTATAAATATTTTTGAAAAGCCGAATGATCTTATGACTTTTATTTGAAAATTCCATGAAACTCTATCAAATGCTTTTGTCATGTCTAGCTTAAGAGCTACATTTATTCCTCTTTGTTTTCTAGCTAGTTGAGTCATCATTTCTTGAGCCAAAAGAGTATTGTCTGAGATTACCCTGACTTTCACAAACCCACTCTGCTGAGGGGAGATGATGAATGGGAGAACTTTAGATAATCTAGTGGATAACAGCTTGGAAATAATTTTGCTACAGTAGTTACACAAGCTAATTGGCCTGAATTCTGCACAGGAGGAAGGTTTTCAGTTTTGGGGACAAGGCAGATTAGGGTGCTGGAGAGGGAAGATGGGAATTTCTTGACCAACAAAGAAGGAGAGAACAACAGATTGTAAGTCTTCTTTAACAATTTCCCAACAAGTTTTAAAGAAATGTCCAGTGAATACATCCGGGCCAGGGGCACTGTCACTATTCATAGCGAAAACTATTGCTTTAATTTCATCTAATGCAGGCCATTCAGTTAAAGATGTGTTCATGCTTTTAGTTACTATCCTAGGGATCTTTGCTAACATATCAGGATGCTCCTAAGTAGTGGTGACAGTTAACTGTGCTAGAAAAAATATCATTGAAGACTTTTGGAAGGTCAGTCTGGTTTATATGATTACCTTGATTATCCTTAAGTTTGACTGCAAATGATTTATGCCTCTGTATCTTAACTGATATGTCGAAATAGGCTGTATTTTTATCTCCCGATCTTAGCCATTTCAATCTAGATTTTTGCCTCCATAGAATTTCTTCAGCTAGTAATGAAGTTCTCAGTTATTCTTGTCCTTCTGACCACCTAATTCTATCTTGTTCTAAACCTATAGTTTTGTAGGTCCGTTCTAAGGTTAATAAATCAGATTCTGCTTTCCTTATGTTCTGAAAGACATCCCCGTAAACCTGTTTGTTCCAATTTCTGAGAGTGTTCCTTAGCCGTTTTAACTTTGTTCCTAGAATATTACCAAGACTACCTTGTTGGTCAGGGTTATCCAAACATGTTTTAACAGTGTTCAAGAATTCAGGATGAGATATCCAGAATTCCTAAAACTGAAATCTAGTTGGTCCCCTTGCAGATTGAGACACTATGCCAATAAGGAGAGGAGAGTGGTCAGATAGAGCACGGTTTAGGTGTGATACTGCTACCTGTGGATCAGAAGAGACCCAAGATTCAGATAGCAATATTCTGTCTAATCTTTTGGAAATTCTATGCCTACCTATTCTATTATTACACCAAGTGTATATACAACCAGAGAAGGCCGCCTCAGTTAAATTACAGTTTTTAATAGTGTTTGTTAGGGGTTCTCCTTCTTCTATTTGATAGGATAATCCTCCTTTTTTTCCAGTTGACTTAATGAAACATTAAAATCCCCTCCTATGATTACTGGTTCTACAATATTTGCAAGTACTATGCTTAAATCTAACCACAAAGGTTGTCTTTCAGCTATGGTGCATTTTGCATATACACAACCGGTATAGAAAATATATGAGGAGAGTTTATCTTTCATTTTCAACAGAAGGAATTGGTCAGAGTCAAAAACTACTTGAGCTTCCAGTTCCTCTTTCCAGATAAACTAGATGGTTCCTGTTAAGTTGTTAACACATTCTGCATTTTTAGGTATTTAATGGTATGAGGAAGTCTGGTAGCATTGATTTTTGGTTCACATATAACAGTGAAAGACAGTGAGTGTAGCTGGATTAATATTTTTAGTCTTTTTTTTGAAGCTACATTTCTGATACCTCTTATGTTCCAGAATAGTGCTTTCGTCATTTCTTAGATTTGGCTCTGGTTTTGTACTTCTTTGAGGTGTTAGCTTTTTGTTTTTGCGCCTTTGCAGAACTTTTAGGAGATTCTCCCTCAGTTCTAGCTTGACTGGATAAAGTATCAGTTAAAGTTTCAGTGTTCGCAGAAGATTCATGTTCTACTGTTGTGGAATCACGACCTATCATTCTTCTGTCCCTGCATAAACTCACAACCTTTTATTTCGTCAAAGGCCAAAGACCGAGCTGGAAGCAGGATCATGATCGTGAATAAGAAGGAAGCTCTACAACAACAAAATTATGACTCCAACTTAAACAACACAAATAGAGTGAATCACATACTTCCACCGCGAGAAGCGAGGGTATTAGATCGTCTCTCCTCAATATACACATTCCTTCCTACTAGTTGGATCAGGCTGTCTGCAAGGGGAGGGAAATTTCCCTCCCCTTGCTTGTGGGAACCGATAACTGGTTCCCACATTGTCCACTTTCCGTGGACAACACACGGAAAGTGAATGGAGGAATATGGGTGGAAGGTTTTCCTTTCACTCACTTTCCTCTCCAATATTAAAAAAATACAATTTCAATATTATAAAAAATATCATATTAATTAATACCTATATATAATAAAAAAGTATTATAAAAAAACTATAAAATAAATTATAAAATAATAATAATGAAATTGTAAGAGTGGAAATTTATTTCTATGGTTGTGGAATATGGAGGATGGATTAGAGAGATAAAATATAGGTGTAGAAAAGATGACGTGGAGTGAGAGAAAAGTGGATTGATGTGATAGGTGTAGGTAAAAAGGGAGAAAACTTTCTCCATGGTTGTGGACAGCCTCAGAGAGGCCTAAAGAAACCAAATGCAATCATTTGTGTTACAGAAACACATTTTTTTCGTTATTTTTAAGTTGCAACTAATTTCTCAAGCATTTGCTAAGGTCACTAGGCCAAAATCAAAAAAAAAAGTCCGGCGGTGGGGCGCCACGGCGGCGGCCGAGGCACTGGACGACCCAGGTCGCTCCGCCTTCGGGCCAAAAAAACTGAGCTAATTCGATCTGAATCTACAATTTTATTGTTTCAGTCATTAGTTTTTCGATCCTAATTTAATCATTATCTTTTAAGTCAAGTATGCTAATCTAACCCAAATTAAGGTATGTAATACTTACCGTACGTAGTACACCACCTGAAGTTTCCCTCGACTCTAAACCCCTTGTTTCCGGAAACTACACACAGCTTAAGCTAACCTAACCTGAGTTTACTTAGCTTAATACACCTACTGAAGCTTCCCTCAAGCCCTAAAACTCTTCATTCAGGAAACCTATATATATATAAACCCTTGCAACTCCACTCAAACCCTACAGCCAGCCATATTATTCATCTCCAAGTTTCCCTCGTCACAGAGAAGGAAGAAGAAAATTGGCAAGCCAAGTTTGTGCATCGATGGAGTTTTCTATGCCACCGTGTTCATTCTCCAACTCCTACTCTCTCCGTTCGTATCGAATCAAGTTACTAGAAGAAGCCGAAGCGGCCATGAAATGCCACAAGTATAGAATCAACACCACTAACGATACTCTGGCCGATCTCCCACCGACGAAGATGGTTGTGGATCCCGAGGATACCAAGATCGCAAACATAGACGACAAAAATGCCGGCGACGATCCTTCTCTCTACCTCCCGGAGATCGCCGAGGAACTCTACGACAGCTTACACGTGAGGGAGTGCGAGATCAGGCCTCGCTCGGAATACATTTATTACGTGCGAAAGTATAGAATCACATCAAAGACATGGGACAAGTGGGTCGATTGGTTGGTCGGAACAAGCGAAATAATCGGTATGCAGCGAGAGACGGTGTACATGGCCATCAGTTATCTCGACCGTTATCTGTCGGAAAAACCAGTCGATTCCGTAATGTTGGGAAAAGTTGGGGTCGTTTGCTTGATGCTGGCGCACAAGTACGACGAGGAGGAAAAGCCCTTGGGGCTTGACGTTTTCCTTGGGCTAACGGACAATTTCATCACAAAGAAAGATTTCATTTGTTTGGAATTGGAGGTGTTCACTACTCTAGGCTACTACCTCACGCTGCCGACGACTCACGACTTCCTCGTGAGATACCTGCGCGCCGCAAGGGGAGGAAGGAAGACAACTGCAGAAACGACGAAATTGGAGAACATGGCGTTCCTCATCTCCGAGTTGGCGCTGGCATCGTACGAGATGATCCAGTTTCCGCCATCCAAGTTGGCAGCATCGGCCGTCTTCCTGGCGAGATATGCTCTGGTGCCAACGAGGAAGCCGTGGAGCGCGACGCTGCTGCACTACTCCTACTATAAGGCAGCCGAGCTCCGGGATTGTGTTTTGTGCCTGCATAGATTGTGGTTCCGCAGCGAAGAGTGGACGGAGGAGATTCGACAAAAATACAGATTGATAAAATATGGAGGCGTGGCTAATCATACCATGCCGATAATGAAGCCTCCCCAAGAGGCGTTCGAGAGCTGAAAACAACTCAGATTTGCTTCCATTGATGTAGTTTTGTGTACAATGTTTCCATACCTGTAATTCGGCTTTACCTTCCCCAGTTTTGGTTTAGTACAATGTGTCTCGATAATCGACAATGAGAAGAATAGTTTATGCTTCCGTTTTGAAATGTTCCTCTTTCAGTTTCATGGCTAAGGAAACATAAATAATTTTGGAAAGAAAAAATATCACATTACTGGACTGATTCGTGCAAATTTTGAGCAAGAAAGATACTAATATTGATGAAGTAGCAGAGAAGTTAGGATTGCTGTAGTAAAAGATCAACCCGCTTTGCATTCTTCTTCAGTATCTGGCCGAGGAATCTTTCCTCTGTGGCACATCTTCTTCACTTCCTCTCTGGAATAGATGCAGAGTTTTCTGGTCATTTTGCAGAATTCCCTGAAAATGGCGATGTTGTTTCAACTGATTCTCAAAAGTATGACCGTCTGGTATTGGTAATATCTGGGAGATTTGAATTGAAAACAAAGACTTACGTCCAAGGATCATCACCCATGAGCATCATATCCCCCTCACTGTCTATGTAAACTACTTCCCATTTGTTTCCTGGACCAAGCTCACCTTCAATCTCAAACATCTTCTCAAGTTGTGATATGAGATCGTTGTAGCAGATGAATCCTGCCAAGTCCACGCCACGGCCGACAGCAATCCCTTGCATTTGAACCTTTTTTACACATCAGGACAGATTCAGCAGCATTCAAACTCAAGTGAAACGTCCATGTTCTTATCATGAGGAATTTTACCTTGATTCGAGTTCTAGAAGATGAAACGAATGCCGGCTTGCCCTGTTTCGATGATTGTAATCCACCCATTGTTTGTTCAGGAACCTCGAAACCATTGTTTGGAGGAGGGCAGCTTCCTTTCGGAGCATCCCTCAAATCAAAGCCAAATAGCCTGCATGTTGAACCAGGAAACATGCCGGTGTGAGCGGGTGAATTCTGGCTTTCCCCTGATGAGATTAGTAAAGAGACAGAGAATCAGGAAAGGTGCAGCATGCGGATTTGTTAGAAAATGGACCCGACTCCTGGCTCGTGCCTTGTGTGCACAGGTGTGCGTGCGTGGGTCAACTTAAATAGGTGGATGTGGGCTAGTCTCACTAAAATATTGAGTGCAAGGTTGATAGATTGTAGCACCACATTCATATTTACGTTGGCTTATACTTGTTTGTGAACGGTATAGGACACTTCAACAGGATTGTTTTTGCTTGTATAGATTCTTTGGAGAGAAAAAAACTTAGTACCACAGTGATCATGTGAGTTACAACCTTGAATGATGCTTTTCGAGTCACTGTACTTTGTAGGTAAGTGGTCCGGCTCAAACAGAGTTACTGATTTGGGATGCAAGGAAGGAGGAGAGGCAGTGGTTGTAGTTGTTTCTACATGAAGAAAAAAAATTATGCTTTCTTACTCTGGGCTATACAGAAAGTGATGTTATAAAAGTGTTTATTGTACCATGAAGAGGCAGATGGATTGGTCTAGGCCTTTTGATCTTCATAGCCAACTGAGGTGCATCTGCAGAATCAGAAGCAACACAGGGCTGTATCCGTATCTGTATCTCCCATGGTGACAACCGGTCAGGCCGCGGAATAGTCATCTGTTCGTCCCACTGAACCTGATGAGAGCAGTAAGTAGCAATAAGACATAGCATTCAATTATCCGTTGCAAGAGAGCTACTTTGATGTTATCGTGGATCATGCCTTGAGGGAACGCCACGGGGAGTCAGTCCAATGGGACGATATGTCTCCAACAGCAACAATGGTGCCTGTGGTGAACCTGAAACAACAAGAAATATCAGCAGATAATGTTGGAGACTGGAGAGGATAACACAGTAGATGTCATCCGAGAAAGAACCTTATTTCTGGAGATTCTTCTCCTTCAAAAGGCATTCTGAAACGCATACCGACTGGAAATACTTGTTTCATTGCATCCAAGTACTTGTTGAGACCAATGATAAACTGGCTTGTCCTGATCCCAGATCAGAACTGATGAGACGGGGGCACGAAAATGAACCGTAAGGAGTGGAGAAAGAAGAGTACCTTGGCTTATAGTATACCACAAAAAGAGTTTGTGTTGAAATAGCATGAGAAGCAGTGGCCAGCACACCAAGATGCATGCTTTGGCTAGAAATGACAGAGGGTGGAGTCGAGCTCTTTTGTCGCGCAATACGTCGAATGCCGACCCGCAGTTCTCCATTATCATCCCTGCAGTTTGGAGTTGAGAGAGCATTTTAACAGCTATAACAAGTGCACCAGCATAGAGAGGATAAGGAATAGTCTGACTGACCTCAAGAAAATAATAGAATCCCCACTTACTAATCCTTTGGCGGTCACAAAAGTACTCCATCCAGTTGTGAGTAAATGCCTCCTTGGTTGGCCTAACAAGAAGGTTCATCAAACATCACAGCACAATATACTTTCATAGAAAGAAAAAAAAAAACTCCAACGCCATTTACCTCGGAAAATATGCTTGAATCTCCACTCGTAACCATGCAGATCTTTGGCAACCAAATCCTGAGCAGGTGTTGCTTGGCTCATGTCCTGAGAAGATTGACACAGATATGAGTTCTGGAAATGCCGATAGAATGAAAAAGAAATAGCCTACTACGAACTACCAGAAGAGTAGTAAGTTCTTACTAATGGAGGCAGGCATTCACTTGCATGCTTCCTATGAACAGAGAATCCTCCATGTGTACTTGTATCAGATGCTGTCAATATCTTGCAGAAGGAGTGAACAGTTTGTTCTGGTGGATCTGGAAGCGATGGATCAAGAGTTTTAGGCTCCTTTTGCTACAAGAATGAATGCGTGTATAAGATTCATCACTCATCAACATTCAGGCAGCAGCAACGATTTCAAGACAAGACTCAAGCACAGAATTGCAAAGTTGATGCCTTACATCTGGTTCTGGTTGTAAGGTGATCTGTGCATACACTTCGTCTGTTTCCTTCTCAGCCTACACCAAAGAAAGCTTAGTATAAAATAAAACAGACCGTTTGCACAACTCAAATAGGAAGATGTGGGTTAGTTTATGTAGCACCACATTTCTATTTTACTTCTCTAATCCGTGTGGACTACGAGATGAATACAACAAACAGAACACCTTTACACAAACAGAAGAGCAGAAAGAGTACCAGCAAACGAATGTGAACGACACGGCATAGGATCTTTGTAGGAAGATTAAATCTTGGAACATGTAGTAGGTTCAATTCCTGATCGGTTGATGCCTCTAACTGCAATGTTCCATATCAAAACACATAGGAGAAACTCAAAGCCACACAAAAATAATCTGAAGGAACACTGTTTGCCTGTTCCATGTGACCCTGCGGAAAGTAGTAAACTCTTTCTCCATGACGAGGAACATCAACAAGAGGTCCAGCACATGCTTTCCATAGCTTAGTATACAGATCATCGCTTGTTGATGCTACGAATAGAGAAGCAAAAAAATCCCAACAGAGAGAAGCAAATTGTTGAGATTCATATTATACTCACGGCAGACCACAGAAACTAAAACCAGCAACCTTTGCTAAAGCATAACCTTCAACAAAAGTATAAACGAAACAAGGGGAACTATAAATAGATTGAATACATGATTTTTAATTACTACTTATCCCGAATCGAATCGCCCACAGACATGAAACTATTCAATTTCAGATAATTTTCTCACCGGCTTCATGTGTAGCCCTTCTTGTCAGTGCTTCAGCATGAGCCATCGCAATAAACCAGAGCTCACTGAACCGAAACAAGGGAAATCGTAAATGGAAGAAGAAATAAAAGGGGTTGATGATACTCGAAACGAAAATTTGATGACCAATCTCTTCAAACCACTCCCTTTTAACATCATCATCAATGACCCAGACAAACTAAAAGAAAAAAGAAAAAAGAATCACATATTCAACACTTTTAAATGCACCCTTTCGTCTTCCTCTTCACTCCCACTTCTTCTTCCTTCTCTCCCCCTCTCCTCGTCTCTTTATATTTCTATTATATGTATATATTTATGTATCTATAACTGCTTCGTTGCGGGTAACGTTGTGCGTGACTCTGTTACTGATTTTCTCTCACTTTTCAGTTACAAAACCGCTCTGCTTGTCTGTCTACTGACCGAAACCACCACCCCCATTCCGTCCTTGCGTCTACATGGCCTTAACTCAAACAGAACACCTGAATTGAAGGGTTTAAAGCCAATTAAAGCAGGATTTGGGAAATGGACCCATATTGACAAAAAAGACAAGTATGTGATGTGAAAACAGAGAATATTCTTAACCCAAATCGTCACCGATCTATCCAATTCCAATCACAGGCATAGCCTAAATTTGGCTTAGACACGTTGACTAAAAGATTGTGGCATGTATACTTTTTGTTCATATCTCCTACAAAACACTCAATTTTGTGTGATATGTTTAGAATAATCAATGATGATTATCGACGGTTTGGATAAAAATAATTATATAATTTATTAAATTTTGTTAATCTAATAGTATGTTTTATCCTGGCCATCGATTAGTCATGATTAGCTATTCTGAACATATCTCATTAATCTGGTCCTAAGCTGCACCAGAAAAAAATTATACCATTACTCCCCTTAAGTTAGTTTACAAACCAGTATTTTTGTGAGCTTGGCCTAGTCGTTCTAATAGTGACAATTGCAATCAAAAGTTTCAAATCCCCTCAGAACCTGTCATATATGGCTTGGCAGGTGTGACTTACCTCTCGAATTTGCAGGCTATTGCGGTAGGCTGTTAAGTTTACTTAAGACCTGTTTTGCGCGAGGTGCTTATGAATCTAATTGTATTTATAAGCACCTTTTAAAATTAAATGAGCATTTTGCGTAGTACAATTACTAGTGCTTGTTCTTTTTTTAGAATCTCTCTTTTCTTAAAAATAAACACTTCATTAGATGTTTTTTTCTTCTTAAAAATAAACACGACATTTTTGTAATAATATTCAAATATAAATATTTTTTATGACCAAATTAACCTTAACTAATATATTTTAATTAAAT
>JAOYMZ010053165.1:0-13776 GCA_025802335.1 Pinguicula primuliflora | reverse complement strand
CCCTTGAGGTCTCTCATTTACTTGTTTGGCAAGCTGCCCAACCTGGATTTCTAGGTTTCTCATAGCAATAGATTGATTATGCATATGGACCTTTGACTCCACCATGAATTCATCCAGAGTCTGCTTAGACTTTGTAGCACTCAATGCTAAGCTGTGAATCAGCACCTCGGTTGAACTCTTAGCAGGTGTAGCTATTTCTACTTGAGTTTGTTGCCTGTTCTGATATTGGTATTGGTGTTGAGCTTGCTGATTGTTACTCCAAGAAAAACCAGGATGGTCTCGGCCTTTGGTATTGAAATTTTGGTACCCAAAGTACCCTCCTTACCTCTGATTATTGTTTATGTAATTCATTTGCTCCATAGGGATGTTATCAGGATGTCTATTATCCAAACAATGAGAGAAATGATGTGTTTCACAACAAATCTCGCAGCTTAGCTGCTGAATGGCAAGTACTTTGGATGACGATGAAGGTGCATGGTGCATAAGCTGATCAATCTTTGAGTTCATTACCTTCATTGATTCTGCCAGTGTCTCAACCTGATTCAAATCCTGAATGGCAACAGTCCTTCTCGGCATGGCTCTTTCTACTGGCCATCTATAACAATTCAAGGCCAGTGCTTGCAACAAATCATAGGCTTCATTATAAGACTTTTTCATAAATGTTTCATTGGCAGCACTATCAACATCTCTTCTTATAGCTCCATCTAATCCGAAATAAAATGCTTGCAACTATCTCCAGTGAGGCAAATCATGGTTAGGGTAGCTTCTTAGCAACCATTTGAATCTTTCCCAAGCTTCATAAATGGTCTCAATGTCCCTTTGATGAAAAGAAGTGATCTCTCCCAGAATCTTTGCAGTCTTAGAAGGTGGAAAGAAATGAACCAAGAATTCTCTTCTCAAGCCATCCCATGACCTTATGGAATTTGATGGTAGACTGTGAAACCACTCCCTGGCTTTATCTCTCAAAGAAAGGGGGAAAACCTCAACCTTATAACCTCTTGACCAACACCATTGTACTTGATGTTGTCACAGATTTTCAGAAATGCATCTATATGAGAATTTGGATTACAGCTTTCATTTCCTCCAAAAGTAGAATGTCCTTGCAGCAACTAGATAGTCTGGGTTCTGAGCTCAAAATTATTAGCTCGAATCATTGGCCTCCTTATGGATGATATGATTTCACAGGCTGCAGGCAAAGCAAATTCCTCCAAAGGAAGATCATCATCATGAGGAATGATAGCTTGTCCTGGATCATCCATTTCTTCAAATTGTATGTGTGTTTGTTTAGCAGCAAAAGCCCTTCTTACAGACCTCAAATCTCTATCAAATTTCTGAATTTCAGTGCTATCATCCTAAGCAGTAGCTGAGCTCATAAAAATCTCCTGAAAAACCAAAAACTCAAACAGTATCAAACAAGGAAAAATAGAATAGCCAAGTTAGCTGATATCTTGAAATTAATGGTGTTTTTTTACTATTGCTCCCCGACAATGGCATCAAAAACTTGATAAGACAAATGTAGTCACACTAATGTGCAAGTGTGCATAGTTAGATTGCAAGTTTAATCGTGGTGAGCATGGGTCATATCCACAGAGAGCAAAGGAGAAAGCCACTACTAGCTTGAAGGAATACACTACTTAGCAGAATCAAACAGATTGTTGTAAGTTGAATTTACTGACTTAAAACCAGCACAAAACAAACTTAAACTGACGTGTAACACAAGAGAATGAGATTTAAGAGCTAATAATGACATAAAGCAGAACACAAGATAAAATGCAAGTGAAAACAGAATGTAAGAAGGCTTCCAAGGCAAGGAGTATTGCCATCTTTTCTAGTTAACTGCTAATCTTATGAATGGCATCTCATCTACTAAACTTCTATGACCACAGGATTATGTAGAAGCAATCCCGGTTACGGGTAGAGTCCCTTCTTCCTAAGGTTGTTGGAGGAGTACTTTCTTCTCAAACCTAGACCTTAGGTGAACATGAAACATGTAATGTCTATCCCTTCAAGTGTGGCTTGAACCTCCTAGGTACTGTCGTCCCAGGAAAACTCAAGTGAATGCAGAACTCAACTACCAAATACATGTCCTTTTGTGTCTTTGCACTGGCTTAGCATAACACCTAAACTTTGGCCGAAACAGAGAAGCTAAAACAAAGCATTTCAACATTCATCATAGAAAGGTCAAGTGTACGAGATGTTCTTCACAAAACAAGCAAGAAACTAAGATAAGAGGCTCATCTCGAGCCTTAGAATCAAGAGTTTAGCTCATGCCAAAGGCATGAGCCATGATACAACAGAAGCTAGAAGCTAAACAATCCATCTTCAACAGTAAAATGCAGGACAGCAACTTCAGGTGTTAGTAGCACTCCTTGCTTCTTTTTCTCTCGTTTCTAATCTCCAGACCCGTGAATAGTGAACCATCATGCTTTGCAATGAGAATGTAAGGATTCCTTGGCAAAATATCTTTTTTTGAGATCCGTGCCAAGCTTCCAAAGGAAGCCTTTTTGTACAATTGTAAAGATCCTTAGTCTTTCGGTGTATCTTTTACTTGGCCAAACACCTCCTCTAGCTACAACAATGTACAAAGTCAACTCTTGGAATAGTGATAAAATGTTGCTTCCATTATGTGTGTTATAACTTGTTTGCAAGAATGGTCAAGGCATGAATATTTCTTCACTTGTGCCCATATGCCTCCATATGTGATTTCCTTGTGATGAAGCTCTTGTTTCTTCTTCTCTTTTCTTGCTTTTTCCATTCTCTTTTGCATCATTCACCCCTTGAATGTGTTAAGAACACATTTCTGATCCAAGTGAACCTAAACATGTATAAATCAAGTGAGTTTGTGCATTTAGGGGTTAAATATATAATGAAATGCATAGAAAAGTGTATGAATATATGATATGAAATACACTTATCAACCGTTGGATTCTTGGTTTCCTAGGCCGAATTAGAACATACGACAGCACTACCGTGGAAACATGGGCAATTTACCATGGCATCGCAGCAATACAGTGTCTGAAATTGGAGAAACAGGATTCTGAAGTCGGATGCAAAAAATATAATTCTATCACCGCATTCGCCGTATGCTTATGGAATTCTCCATCACCTTAGTACACCGAAGGAGAGCAACTGTGCACAAAGCAGATAGCTTAGCAAAGACTGGACTAAATTATAATACAATCAGAATCTATTATTTCAGAGAGAAATCCCTATTGTATGGTGCGGATCTTACCATATTTACAGCAACTACAAGGGGGGAAATCATTTGTGGGCCTTTCGATGAACCCATGCCCACAGATTCAACTGCGGGGCGCTCATCCTCTGTGGACCACCTCCTTTCTCGAGTAACAGGCCCAATCCTATTGGAAGTTCAGTCGACAAATCTCTTTTTATTCCAGCCTCCCTGAGGGAGGATATTTTTGTATTTTCAAGCCCCTATGGGAGTTGTTTTGTAGTTTTACATGGCCCCTGACCTCCACTTTACCAAAAAAAAAATGCAAATAGTACCTCAATCTATGAGATAACTAGAGAGATTGAGAGGTCGGGAGGGGGTAAAGGGGTGAAAGATTCTGATGTGCAATTTCTTGGTATTTTATTATTTTATTCTTTTTAGCGAACGCATGTTTCTTACAAAACTCTATATCCGAACAAACTCTAAATATTAAACTCTATTAAAAATAATAATTAATCTTATAAATTAAAATCCTAAATCCTAAATACTAAAATACTGAAAAAACTAAAATCCTAAATACTAAACTAAACTAAACCCTAAATACTGAAATTAAAATCCAAAATACTAAACTAAAAAACTAAACCCTAAACCTTATAAACAGTAAATGCTAAACTTTATTAAAAATCTTAATCAATATTACGGCGGCTTCGTCGCCGAAAAATTAAAACCCTAAATACTAAACTAGAAATCTAAACCCTCAACCTTATAAATACTAAATGTTAAACTTTATTACAAATGGTAACCAATATTATGACAGTTTTGCCGCCGAAAAATTAAAACCCTAAATACTAAATCCTAGACCTTAAACTGAATTTCTAGATTCAATTAAAAATAATAATCAATATTACGGCGGCTTCGTCGTCGAAAAATTAAAACCCTAAACTCTATAAACCCTAAATGTTAAAACTTAATTTAAAATAACAATTAATATTTCGGCGTTGAAACTGTCAACCCTAAAGAATCAATTAAAAATAATAATTAATATTTCGGCGATATCGTCGGCGAAAAATTAACCTAAATCTTATAAATTTTAAACACTAAACATTTTAAGAATATTAAAAAATAATAATTAATATTTTATTAATAAAATATAAATTAATTATTAATTAATATTTTATTATTTTTTGAATCGGAGCATAAATTTATGGATCATTCGCAAGTAATATTATGCGAAATCTATTTTTGAAAAGTAACATTAAAAAAAGAATTGTAAAAGTAACCTCATTTTAAAAATAAATAAAAAATCGAATATATTTTAGTTTACCATAATAAACACAGATACTAAACTGTCAACTAACGTAATTACACCAATTCTCGCCAACCCAACTACCGTTACGGTTTTTCGGTCGTCGGAAAATACAGATCGATATTTTTCGTCTATTCTTCCCCATTCTATGCTCAATTTTTCCGTCAAATGCTGTAAAAAGAGATGGAGAGGCCATCAATGGTTCTAGGCCGTCCATAGTGCATATTTTAAACTGGTTCCATTTATGAAGGTGCATCTGATTCTGACTTCAAACTGAATATGGACAATATTATTAAGAGCTAGATATAGGTCATACATTTTTGGTGCGAGAATTTCAATTCTGTGTGGTAAGAACGTTTATTTGTGAAGCAGAATATGGAGAAAAGCATTGAGGAAATATTCCTTGTGTGTATTGTATTCACAGTTCATGACCTTTATAGATTATAAAGCACATCTTCTTCCTATAATTACGGGATTCTAATAAGGTAAACTGCCTTATTTACAAAATTTTCCTATATTTAATAGTATTTTGTAGTTAATTCGATGAATTTTAAGCTTGATCATCGGTCAGGAATACAGCCGACGGACCTGCATTTTTTCACCCGACATTGTTGTCGGGTTTCCCGACTATATTACTGTAGCAATTTATCCTATGTTACGGCATACTATCTACAAGGGTCTATGCCACATACACATATCGAAGCATGCATCCCCATGTTGTTCTCAACGAGACGAAAGAAGAGAAGAAGCTAAGAAAGTTCATGAATCGATATATGAAGTACCACAGTGTATTTTTTATTTAAACCAGTAGAACGACTACTTACGACCAAGATGTTTATTACTAATATTGACTACCATCACTGGCCGGACTCATACATGAATTCGGCGTAGGCGATGGTGATGGTGCTGGACTCGTCCTTGAAATCCTTGAGTGTGGGGACCCCAATCTCCATGGATCGTTGGACAAGTCGGAATATTCGGTGGGTAGCTCATCAACATCTTCATCGCCTTCATCGGAATTTTCATTTTCGTCCTCCTCCTTCTTCTCAGCGTCCTCTTCGTCAACTTTGTCATCGTCGTCTTCATCATAATCGTTATCGTCGCCATCATAATCATCATCTTGGTCGTCATCCTCCTCCTCCTCCTCCTCCTCCTCATCATCATCATCAATGTCATCTTCATCCTCCTCCTCATCGTACTTTTTGTCGTCTTCATCCAAGACAATGACGATTGGAGATGGAGTGGGGACGTCGGCTTTCACGTGCGCGGGAGTAAGGACAGCTGCAATGTCCGCTTGCACAGCAGTAGGGGCAACTGTAATGTCAACGTGCGCAGGAGTAGGGGGGTCTGCAATGTCGTGCATGGGTGTGAGGGAGACAACGTGTCGTTAATGATTCGATATTTTTATTTTTGCAAGCTAGCAACAAAATGAAGAATGGTTCAAGAGGATGAGGTTGTCATCAATTATAGTATACGTCGTGAACTCGGAACCAGCATCCGAGCCTTTTTCAATTTTACAATATATTCTTCGACAACATTAATACATCACGTCTTTTCATGCTCTGCATTTTCATACGATTTGATAAGGCGAAAACACCATTCGTGCTCCAAACAAAACAATCGATACGACCTCGACCCATCGTGCTTATCCCAGAAGAAGCATTCATGCTTCAACTATCGTGTAATAAGTACAGCATCCATGGTTCTAATCACATCTGACGGTATGCACGCGACTACACGTGGTAAACCCAAATAACGCAGTCGGACCCTAAACTCATAAATGAACAAAGCAATTGACAAGATCGCGACCCATCGTGGTTATCTCGGAAGAGTCATTGTGCTCCAACTATAGGAGAACTTGTTGCTCCTCAATTTGCCGATGTTGGGAATGGGTATGTTCCTAAAGCAATCCAGTCACTAGTTATGACAAAGCTTGGCGGGGGATGAGACGTGCTCAAAACATTGTCTGAAGTTTGCCCGAAGAAAACTACAACAAGCTTGCATTCCACTTGTATCTCCTCGAACAGTCGAATCCAGGGACCATAACTCACATACATGTCGACAGAAACAACAGATTCCAATATTGTTTTTTGGCATTCGAGGCATCGATAAGGGGTTACGCCATCAATCGACGAGACCACAATATATCATGATTATCCCGGAAGAGACATTCGTGGTCCAACTATCTTGTATTAAGTACAACATACATGGTAAACTTGGATAATGCACTCAGGCCCTAACTTATTAAACAAACAAGCAATCGGCAAAACTGCGACCCGTCGTGGTTATTTCAAAAGATTCATTTGTGCTCCAACTATTCTTTAATTCATGGTTCTATCCACGTCTGACAGTACGAACTCTTTTATACGTGGTAATCCTGGTTACCTCAGTCGGGCCTTAAACTATTAAACAAACAAAGTAATCGACAAGACCGCAACTCATCGTGGTTATCTCGAAAGAGTCATTCGTTCTCTAACTATCATGTTATAAGCACATCAGATGGTAAGAGTGCGACTATACATGGTAAACCCGTATAACGCAGTCAGACCCTAAAAAATGACACTAAACAATCACAATCCGCTAATTACGCATGAACTCATAATTTTGGTATATAATTCATTACTTTTACACCGTTTAAATTTCGTGTAATGCCTATATAAACCGTGAGACGCACAATGTGTGATTGATTCACATCTGAAGAAATCTGGCCTGACCCATTAATTGGGTCTCGGGCCCGCCCACCCAAATCTGATGGGTTTAATGGGTAGGTCGCCCATATCTCGTGGGTTAATGGGCTATGAATAAATTGAGCCCACATAGACGGGTCTCGTGTGTGTGGGTGCGCATGCGAAAATTAATTTGGTAGGAATGTGGGTTATCCTCATAAAAACCTTAAGCCCAAGGTGATTTGATTTTAACCTCACATTCCTATTTAAACCTCATTATTCTTACTTCCACAATCAATGTGGGATAGTTTCAACACTCTCCCTTAAGTCCGACTAGGCAAGTTCTGTCGGATTTGAACACCCACACTGTATAAACACAGGATCGTTCCTGCTCTGATACCATGATGAAATCTGGCCCGACCCATTAATCGGGTCTCGGGCCCGCTGGCCCAAATCTGGTGGGTTTAATGGGCCGCCCATCCACATCTCGTGGGCTAATGGGCTATGAATAAATCGAGCCCACATAGGCGGGTCTCATGTGTGTGGGTGCGCATGCTGGGATTAATTTGGTTGGAATGTGGGTTATCCTCATAAAAAACTTAAGCCCAAGGTGATTTGATTTTAACCTCACATTCCTATTTAAACCTCATTATTCTTACTTCCACAATCGGTGTGGGACAGTTTCAACAACATCCAAGACAAGTTGCTCTTACGAGGAATGTAATGAAGTCTCTTTGTTTTCAATCTACTTGAAAATATTATCTCCAATCAAACAAGTGCCTTAGCACCCGATAATAACTGATGTATTCACACGTATGTTTGTCCATTCATACTCACTTAGCGTGTTAAATAGAGTAATTAAAGTTTTTTTAATATATTTTAGTCATAATTAAATACATAAATAGCAAAGTCGGAAAGAACGCGGCAGCTGGTCAACCACGATGCATTCGTGGTTAACCTAGATGAGGCATTTATACTCCAACTAATATGTATTAACAAGGTTTGAGAAAACGTTGAGCGTTCCTTGTATGCTAAGCGGTCTATGGGGCCTCCTAGGCGGTCTGGGCAGTCAGAACGGCCGCCTAGGCAGCTTACGCCCGTCAGCAAATTTAATCAATTTTATTTACATATACTATATTTTAGGCATATTGTCCCTGGACGTCCAGCCAGACTGCCCAGGATAAATTCGGTGCGGCTTGACATTTTGAGCCTCCTAGGCGGCCAAAACAGCCGAACTCTCGAACAGAGTATATTAAGTACAACATCTGTATTGTTCTATTCACGGCTGACGGTTCTGCGTAAACTCGGATATCTCTGTTAAGCCCTAACCCTAGACCCTAAATCTGAAACCCAGAACCCTAAGCCCATTTCCCAAAGAGATGTGTCAGCATTAACACTGCGCGTGTAGTCTTTTCACAGACGGCGTGTGAGTCTTTTCATAATCTGCACGTGTTGCGTCTTTCCATACAGAGCGAGTCATTTCATATTCGGTTGTAATGTTGAACAACTGGAACAATGCAAGCAATTATGATCATTCTTATTCTATAAAAAGATACAACAACAACAAGAAACCAACTCCTCATTTGTAACACATGGTTGCTAGTTGCTTCCTTCTCTGATTCTGTTCTCGCTGGAATAAGACACATCATATTATTATGTGCAGTTATCTTTGTTCCGAAAGACAAACCAGCAGCCTTCTACTTATTACGGGATAAAGTGTGCTGCCCCTAATGGACTGCATGTTCCCAATTCTCACTGCAACACATCTTCTAGCAATCCCCATCATGTGATTGTGATCAAGCTCCGTCGTCGAGAAATGTTACCAAATTTGTTGTCCGACATTGGAAGGAAAGGGACATGAGCATGAATCTCCACATTCTTGGTTAAAATCAAAATTGGGCAACCCAACATTGAAGAAAAAGGACATGAGCACGAATCTCTATTTTTAGCTTTTTTGACTATGATATTTGTTGACTTTATTTTATCTAATGGACATGAGCATGAGTATTTTGTATTAATTCCTAACGCGACGAGTCGATTTTATATAATGGATGAAAAAATTGATTGATAATGAGCATGAATCCATCTTACTGAGGCATTCGTTCCTAACTCGACGAATCGGGTTGATTTTGCCAAACGCATGTTTTTTATTTAGTTAAATATCCCGAATAGTCTAGTCGGAACTAATACACTTCAGTCGACACGATCAAGACCCAACGTGGTTAACCCGTCGAACCATTCGTGCTCCAACTATCCGTTAATAAATGCAACATCCGAGCAGACTGTATTAAATCAAAGATTGTGTGTGTCTTTAAAGTTTACGTCTTTTCACGCACAATGAATGAGAAATAGCTAGACATCATGTTCTCAACGCAAATAATTACAACTTCAAATAGATGAAACAACAACGTCCATTCATCCATATCCATATCCAAAATAAGGTTGCCAACGACGCTTCCTTCTCCGGTTCCGTCCCTGACTCCGCCAGAATAAGTTGAAGTGGTGCTTGTGTGTCTTCGAGGATAAAGTGCAGCATGATAGTAGAACGCCTTTCTGCACTCCAACACTGCATGATACTTTCAAATGTGTGTAAAGAGATGCTGCTTGAGATGATGTATTGTGATGAGTCACGGCTGAGCGAGCCTCCCCAAAGAAGCACAAGGATGGGAAAACTAAACACCAAGTACTCTATGAACAACTACGAATGACCCCGGTAGGGGTGCCCAAATTACCTGCGGCTATCGAGTTACCCGAAACCAACCCGGTACCCGTCGGATACTGGGTATTGATTCCGATTCCGGGTAACTTTTTTACTACCCGAAGATTTTAGGTCAGGGTCTGGTACCCGGACCCGAAAATAAGAAAAAGACTAGGTTTCGGGTAAATAATTTTTTTTAATTTTTTATATCACCAACTACATTTTTAATTTTTAAAATCAACTAGTGAGTTTAATTTTTTTTAACTCGAGGGTTAAATTTACTCTCAAGAGTTAAATTTTTTTCAGTTAATTTTTTTTAACTCGAAAGTTAAATTTACTCTCAAAAATTAAACAAATGTGGTATGATTGCTACTGTAGGATTCTCTCGGTCTCTCCTCATATTTATAGATCACCTTTTCCCCTATAAATATAGGATTTGTCATCCTATTTTTTTCACACAATAATTATTTATTTTATTATTTTATGGATTTTTTATTTTAATTTTTAAATTCGATGCTCAAGTTATAAAAAAAATTAAAAAAAGGTGGAGTTTCACTAAAAAAATTGTTACTACCTGTACCCGGTACTCGATACCCGGTATCCACCGGGGTCGGGTATCGGGTACCTGAGCCCGGGTACGGGTAGTAAAAATTACTACCCGATTTTCGGGTCCAGGTATGGGTAGTGCACTACCCGGATCCGAAACCCGAAACCCGATTGGGCACCTCCAAATCCCGGGATATGGCCTGATCGTTGAACATTGGAAGGAAAAGGACATTAGCATGAATTTTCATTTTCAGCTTCTTCGACTACGATAATATCTAACATATTGACTTTATTTGTATATAATTTAAATGAAAGGATTAATATGAGTATTATTTAAATTGATTTTTATTTCCTGTATAAGATGTTCGTCGATTTTTCTTCTTCCCATCTTAAGTAAGTCTGGATTAAAAGAGCGCACACACACACCTCGGATAGTGCATTCGTTCCTATCAATGCAGTCGAGGTTCTGACATTACGTATAAATTCAAAAGAGCAATAATTATTAAGCCGACCCAAGACTAATTTTTTTAAGCATGTATCGCCCAACCGTACGTGTTTTACATGTATAGTTTCGGAATGGTGTGTTGTTATCGCTCGACCATACGTTCTTTACGCCTTCCAAATGAAATGGCTCTCTTGCCTTCCAAAGTGTCTTTCTGCCTTCCAGCCTGCCTCCTATATGTGTCTTTTCGATTTCGTATGTGCCCCTTGCTAAGGGCGTCATTCGATACAAGCGCGACCATACGTGTTTTTCAAATCTCATTACTCCTTTCCCTGTGTGTCTTCATCTTCATAAACGCTCTTTGCTGCAAAAGTTCACAAAATATATAATCAAGATGTCTGGCTCGTACCAAAATTCTTCTTCATTCAATACGGATGACGAACCAGAGGTAAACACATTTATAGTCCCGTTAATTTGAATACTTATTTACTAGTATGTTGGTCTTTGTTTTAGATATCTGAGATTGATTTCGAGGCTGCAGAGGTTGGTAGCCTGATGGAGGAGTGGTCCAACGACTCAAGTGATGTTGGTGATCCTGATGAGGAACCTATGGGCGCTGAAGATGATGAGGATGAGGAGGATGAGGAAGAAGAAGAGGATGAGGATGGGGATGAGGAAGAAGAGGAGGAGGAGGCAGAGGAAGAAGAAGAGGAAGAGGAGGAGAAGGAACCTGATCCTCAGGTGGTCGTCGCTGCTCAGCGGGCGTGGAAAAAAGAACTCAAAAGATACTGGAGGAAAATTGACCTCATTCTGCAAGGGTCGCCATCTCCATCCCCTCCAACGCCTCCACGTCAATCACCTCCACCTCAATCTGCATTGACTGGAGGAGCCTCCAGGTATGGATCGACCCCATCCTCAGATGGAGATGACACACACAGGAGTGATGAAGGTGGTTACTGACATGTTTTATCCTCCTCCCCTCAGATAGTGACTCTGATTGCTGAATCATATACTTTTTACACTCTTTTGTTTCATGTCATTACATTTTTTTGCTGCATAATAACATCAGTATATATATGACGAACCTTTGACATGATATGTTGAGTATCAGATCTTTCATTTCATAATAGATCAAATGAAGTTCATAATATATCAAATGAAGTTCACAAAACATTTCACCAACTCATCAAGATTGCTGAAACGTCAATCAAGTTCCCGATAAACCCTGCACTAATAGGAACTCCTGCATAAATCGTGCATGGCCGCGTATAGAAGAGCGGGTTATTCCCGACTGTCCGTGATATCGGTAGTCGTGTTTCACCTGACGACAGTAGTCGTCTGTATGCATATTTGAGCAACTCTCGTCGAACTGTTGGTCGGGGATTCGACACATTCTGACGTCTGACAACATCCGTGGTCCGCAACATATTGAAGGCGATTCGATTCGAGGTTAAAGGACGTCTTGTTCAATTTGAAAAGTTTTTCTTTCGACGAAGATGGGTTAGTGAAAAGTCTTCTAACGATTGACTAGAGTAGAATGTATTAAGACGGTTTAGTATTTTATTTCTTTTCTTCATTTTTTAAATACATTTTAAGTAAAAGAACAATAAAAATAAATCAAAAATAAAATATGAGGTTACATTTTCAAATAAAAATTTTAACTTACCCAATTATTCCATAAATTTATGGTCCATTTCTCTTTAATAAAATATATGTGTGGGGAAAAAAATTTATTCCATGTGATGTAACATATGAAAATAAAGTTAAGTTCTTGGCCCATGCAGGGGCTCGTCCTGGTGTGATAGCAAATCACATTATCTGTTTTAACTTTCAATACACCATATTGAAATCACATGATAGTTCCAGCCTCTCTGCAAAGGATTAGTAAGTCATCATATTGATCAGATCAGAAGTATCTACACCGGTGGCGAAGTCATGATTCTCGTCAAAGGGGCACAGTTAAATGCGAAATCTACTGAAAGAATATTATATATCTTAATTGGGGGTGATTCCGTTGACATCTTCTTATACACATATTTATACACTTCTTCTTAATTCCGGCCACAAGGATCGCCCGTTGACGGAATTGGGCATCGTTGGAATCCTTATGCATAGAAGATCATATGTTCAAGTTTTGGTCCGGTTCCGGCGACTTCGTCGCCGGAATTTTCTAAAAACCTATTTAGGACTACTTAACCCAATGGGAAATGTGAATCCTCCATTAAACGGTGATAACGTAGTCGGAATATCACCAAAACTTGAACATATGATTTTCTATGTATAAGGATTGCAACGATGTGCCCAATTCTGTCAACGGGCGATCCTAGTGGCCGGAATTAAGAAGGAGTGTATAAATATGTGTATAACAAGATGTCAACGGAACCGTCCCGATCTTAATTTTAGTGGTTAGGTGGTACCGGACTTTCAAAAACCGGTGGTAAAACGACCACTTTTGGAAATCCGGTTGCGGGTTTTTTCTACTAGTCCCCCCTCTTTCATTTTTAGGATATTTTCTGACTTTCTTCTTCTGTCGACGTAACGCACCGCCTGTTCGTCGCCGCCGCAATCGTTTCCCGCTCGTTGCTGCCGTAACACACATCTCGCTCGTCGTTCTGTCGTTGTTCCTCTGTTCCACCCGACCACCCATTACACTGTTATGCCACCGAAATCGAATTTTATAACTAGTTTTCTGAGAATTTCGACATGACAATTCTGAAAACGTTAATGAATTTTTTTCCAGCAGTTAGACAAATTTTTTATCTATATTAATCAATTTTTCATCAACAACAAATCCAAAAACCAAATTCTTCATTAGCATATCAACTATATTCTTCACTAGCACATTAAAACCAGCAACAATGAGACCCAAAAACCAGCCGCACCAGGAGGGAGTCAACATGGGCTGACAACTTATCACCGTGAAGCCCTTGGTAACCACACATTGCA
>JAOYMZ010053154.1:0-13776 GCA_025802335.1 Pinguicula primuliflora | reverse complement strand
TTTATTTGCATATATTAATAAAATAAATAATTTTAAATGATTAAAAATAAAAAAATACCAGTATACGTGAATGCATATATAAATAATTTATCAAAAACTATTAAGGGGAGTAATATGATATCAAAGACACGCAAACCCGAGGTTGTTTACCACGTGTTCATGTACTATACACTTATCATCGATTATGCAAATTTAACGTTGATATAATTAAAGTCATTTTTTCCGAATCTGGCGTTTGTCACCGCGGGGACAAGCTGGGTATGAATCATTTTTCTATCAAAAATAAAAAATAATTGTCTGAAATCAAGGTACGAGAAGTCGTTTGGGAGCCCCCTAGGTGCTGGGCGGTCCCAGGGAATCCAACGGGCGCCTCATTAATCACCAACGCATCTGTTGGAATCCAACAGGCGTGTTGTAAATCTCCAACATGTCTGTTGGAATCCAACGGGCGTGTTGTAAATCTCCAACATGTCTGTTGGAAATCCAACGGTATGTTGGAAATTTCCAATGTGTTGAATTAATTATTGTAAACTAAATTTTTATAAAAAAATTCAAAAAATTTAATTATTGGACGGCTGTCCCGGGTGCCCAGGCGGTCGGGGCGTCCTCCCGAGCAGTCGGGCGGCTGCCCGGGCAACCTGGACGGCCACCCCGATGCTCGTAGGCGCCCAGACAGCACGCCCAGGGCCTAATAGGGTTGGGAAGGCTATTTTGAGCACCCAGGTAGCGTCTAGTCGGTCGAAACGGCCGACTTCTCGAACACTGCCTATTTGCATAATTTTGGACTGTAGTTTGCTTTGACCACTTTGATGGTCTTATTACGTTCCCTTTTTGTCAACTGATATGCACAATTACCCTTTATCATGATAGCTCATATTCCAAATTGAGTAACTGCTCTTTCGAAACCCGTGGCTGCTTTTTTAAGTAATATGATATATATATATATATGTATATATATCATGATGTTTTTTGGTATTTCAGGATTGAATCATGGAGTTTCAAGTCTTCCACTGAAGGGATGGCCTCTTACGGTAGTTTCAAATGCTTTCACTAATATGCCACTGCATGAGATTGTAACCGATATGATGCAGATTTATCTTGGTTGCTGATGCTCACAATTTCATTCAGGGAATTGATCAAATGCGCCCAGGTTTAGGTTTACAAGTACAGAAGCCTAATTCACAATCTCAGAACCAGTTTATCTTAGCAACACAACAACAGCAGGCTCTTGCCCAAGCTCAGGCGCAAGGAAGCTTCGGAAATCCACCAAACTATGGTTTTGGGGGTGTACCAAGGGGTAATTTTAATGGGAAAGATACTCAAAATCCAAGAAATGATGGATCTAGTTGCTCCCCAGCACAATCAAGTTCACCAAAGGTTGGCACATCCCCTTAAAACATGAACAGAATTATCTTCCCTCAATAATTGAACATGTTATCTGACAACTAACCTTATGGTATGGACTATTAAAAGGTTCATCTGGATATGATTCTGGACTTTCTTTTCTCAATTCGTGGCATTTCTTCTCCTAGACCCACAGCCCCTGAAAACATGATCAATCATCTTCCCTGAATAATTGAACATGCTATCCGATAACTAAGCTTATGGTATGGACCAGTTAAATGCTCCTGTGGCTGTGGATATGATTCAGGACTTTCTTTCCCAATTCGTGGCATTTACAGAATGCTCTTTTGTGTGATGGAACGTTTTATAGTTCACAATCCAGCTTTAACTTAAAGTTCATTCATTGCAATAGCAATACAAATATGAGATGTAACTCCTTAAGCTTAGAGATATCTTTCTTTGGCTCTGCTTGATACGTTTTGTCAGCATAGCAAATGTATTCTGCAGGCAGATGGTGTTGGCTGCTCCTTGATTTAGTAACTGATTCTATCCAAATTTAGCCTCGTCTCCTAGGATTCAATATTATCATCTTTCCTTATTTATTTGGAACGTGATTATCAGTATATTTTAAAATCTTACCTTGGAAAGATCGAACCCCCCCAAAAAACCTTTGTGAAATTTTTTCCCTGGACTCTGATTGTCCACACAGATACATGTGTTCGGTTTTCTGAGGTGTTATCTTCCTGACTGGTTGCACTGATTGAACTGGTTACTGGCTTTATCAGCACTATCATCTTTCCCCATCATCTATATTCTTGTCTAAATTATATGGGTTGTTGCTGTTTATAAACACTAACTTCCCTAGATCCACATATTGCTACTCATCTGATGTGAATTTATGCTTGCACATGCCTTCGGGAAAGTGCTTCATAGTTTATTGCTCCATACATTTAAGTTTTGATGGGTAACTTGGGAATGAGTCGAATGACAACAAATGATGATCTGAGAGGTCTCAGGTAGTGAGTTTTAAATGACGTTCCTTGTACCTTTGTAGAGTGAATTGAGTTCCTGAGTAATGTGTAATGTTTTCTAGCATCTATGGCATTCTAGTGGTCAGGTCCTGGGTATATTTACGATTAAAAGTTCTCTTTTTATAGCAGACGAAATTGGGCCAAACGCAGCAGTCCTCTCAGCAGCAGGATCAGTTACAGCAGCAACAGCAACAGGTTTTTTTTATTCTTGTGCATTGTATATCCTTCTTACTTTCTATTGATGAAATATTCTGTGGATAAAAGGTGATTTATACATTGGTTTGCATACTCCGATTGGAAGCAGTAAATCATTTATTAACTATTCCCATTTTTGCTGTGGGAACCTGTGCATTCTTTTGAAAAATGATACGATACACAATTTTACATGAAACAGAATAGCAGGAAAAGGAAACCGCACTCTTCATCTGGACCTGCAAACAGCACTGGCACTGGAAATACGGTAGGCCCTTCCTCAGGCTCTCCACAATCAACGCATACACCTGGTGATGGAATGACTGCTGGTAGTGTTCCCAAGAATATGATAATATATGGTGCAGATGGAGGTGGCGGACTTACATCATCTACCAATCAGCTTGTAAGGCTGAGTTCTATCATCACTGGGTGCCACTTTCATTTTCATGTGCCCACCCCCCATATTACAGACGTTAGAATAATTTTAAACAATCAAAATCTTTGTCAAAAAATCTTTTGGATTTATATTTCCATGATTCATAGCTCGTTATCTTTTGATAATCAATTTTCCATTCTGGTTGAAGGAACCTGGAATTGTAACAGGTGCGATATGCAGTTTTTTGGATATAGTTTCATGTTTTACTTCTTTTACAGGATGACTTGGAGAACTTTGAAGATAATGTGGATTCATATTTGTCTCATGATGGAGACGATGGAAACATTTACAGTGCGAAACCAACTCTTAGTGAGCCCAAAACAGAGACTTCTAAAGGTGATCTTGCATTACATCTGCTGCCCAATGTCAACGTGCTTTGCAAAGCAAAAATAAAATTCATGCATTGGCCTTTTCTTTGCTCAGGTTTTTCATTTGGACCAGTTGCCTCTATACCAGCGAGAAATACAGTCACTTGTTGCCATTTTTCTTCAGATGGAAAGTTACTAGCCAGTGCTGGGCATGATAAGAAGGTCTAACTTATATTTTTGGCTTTGCTAAAGTGAACACGTGGATGCCATATTAAAGTTTTGCATCTTTTTCGTTTGGGGCACTTCCATATACTGATTTTTATTCGATCATGCTGAAATTGACAATCAGGAACTTAACAAGTTTTTAGTCTGGTAATCAACTGTGTTACCTTGCATTCTGAACAGCCCCCTTCGGGCCCTCTTGTTGATTGCATTAGGCTGTTCTTTGGAATATGGATACTCTGCAAACAGAGACCACTCGCGAAGATCATCAATACTTAATTACAGATATTCGTTTCCGGCCAAATTCTACTCAGCTCGCAACAGCTTCACTGGACAAGTCTGTCAGATTATGGGATGCGGCTAATGTAATGACCTCTTTCCTTCAAACTTTTAAATTGGTGGGATTGGATCTGGCATTGGGAAAAGGTTGAAGCATGATATGTAATCATGCAATGCATGCCCTAATAAAAAAAATTATTTTATATTTTTTCTTTGTTCTCTTACCCATGCTGTTCAAAACTTCGAAAAACCTGCCATATCGAATATCCTAGAATGCCATTTATGTACTCGCAATTCAAATACTCATCAGTTAAATACATGTGCAGCCAAGCTACTGTCTGCATGCTTACACTGGGCACACATCCCATGTTATGTCGCTGGACTTCCATCCTAAGAAGAATGATCTTTTTTGCTTCTGTGATAGTAACAATGAAATACGATACTGGAGTATTAATCCATTTTCTTGCACGAGGATTTCCAAGGTTCGCCATCCAATCCCTTTTACATCTCAAATGTCATAATGTTTCACCATCCATAATCTTGAATTTATCTCATCTTTTTTGTTGAATGCTGTAGCAAGGAGGTGGTGCTCAAGTGAGGTTTCAACCCAGAGCTGGGCATTTTCTGGCAGCTGCATCCGACAAAGTGGTTTCAATATTTGATGTTGAAAGTGACAGGCAAACACATGCCTTCCAGGTTTGTCCATTTCTATTGCCATCTTGGTTTACCTAGACGGCAAACAATTAAAATGACTTGCGAAAACGTTTCTTTGAAAGAACTGTGAACTGGTATTCTGCGTATATACTGCACCTGCAGCCTTGTGTTTATTTATTGTTATCTCAAGAGCCTTTGGTGATTTACCAGGGCCACTCGGATGTTGTGAACTACCTCTGCTGGGATCTTAGCGGCGACCTCTTGGCTTCTGTCAGTGCGGACTGCATTAAAGTTTGGTCATTAGCATCTGGTGAATGCATCCACGAGCTGAGCTCAAATGGGAACCAGTTCCATTCTTGTGTCTTCCATCCGAGTTATTCTTCTCTCCTGGTTATTGGCGGGCTAAAGGTAATCCCCCTCACCCTCTATTCCCATTCTCGCACAGGTTGAGGGGGCGTAGAGTGAGAAAAACACTGCAAACTATGCGGTGCGTACGTGGTAACACAGGATTGGTACGGCGGGTGGGCTGGTGTTCCACACCTTTGCGCTGGCCCGCTGACCGCCCAATCTCATGGTGACACGCACGGCATAGTTTGCAATATTTTTCTTCTGTATACTCCCCTCTTCCATTCTCGCACGCACACCCACATTCCAACATAACTGCCCATTATATATAGCAGGATACTGTGTACTTAGAGGCCATGCCTTGATCATTTTCTGATTTCATGATGCAGTCACTGGAGTTGTGGAACATGGCTGAAAATAAAAGCATGACGGTTCCTGCACACGAAGGCATAATCGCGGCTTTGGCTCAGTCTCCGCAGACAGGAATGGTGGCTTCTGCTAGCCACGACTGTTCCGTGAAGCTGTGGAAATAAACTACTATACACCAGATATGCACTACTACTTCATAGAGATTCTTTCTCTGTCTTTGGCTCGCCAGTTCTCTTGGTTTATGGTACTAGGAAATAAGTAGTTAAGATTGTGGTGGTGTTATAGGAACATATATATGTATCTAATTGTAGAATCTGTGTCTGAGAATCAAACCTTTTACATAGCGGTTGTGATTGTTTAATTATTGAGTTGGGAGTTAATAATGAGCACTCCTCTAATTCCAGAATCCACACAAGTGTGTTGCCGATATATTATTAGATGGACTTCAAATTTCACACTTCAGATGTTGGTTTTACTTGAGTCGATTTGCTTGATCTAATAATCAGGAAATCAAAACTAGAATTCCGAAATGTCTTGGGTAGATTTCACTTTGGCAGATTCAATTAGAAATCTGTCAGATTTCTCCCGAAAAGAGGATGATTGTGTTGTTCACTAACAACCTTTTAATATCCGGGTCAAATAGATTTGTGTGGGTGACCCGTTTTTTTCCTATGATTATAAACTGGAATAATCTATCTGATTGTAATCTGATTAAGTCAGTTAACAATTTTCTTACGTTATTATCCTTCAAAAATTATCTTTCATTTATCTTTCACCTCCAAATCCACTACCATAGTTTTCGAGATGGATGCCGCACTGGTCGCACTCGGCATGAGCCGACGAGGCAGATGCCCACTTTGTCGCCGATTAGAATGTGAGTTGTTGCCGATCTGGAGCCGGCGGAGATGGAGTCCCTGAGTTTGAGAAGTGCAGATCTGTAGTTCGGAATGGGCTTGGTAGCATTCTCTGGAACTTTATCCATCAATTTCAGATGGCGAGACACCCCTGTAACTGTAGCGGGCCGAACGAGTGTGGCGGAGTAGCAGAATTCGTTCAAACCCAAAATGATAGGATTTCAATTGCCCATACCAAAAGGTCCAGAACCCTCAATCCAAAAGATTCACCAATCTCCTACGCGATCCATCCCAAATTATAGGCATCTGTAGAAAATAAGTCTTGAATCTGCGGAAAAAGTCAGAGGCTTCGACAACCAAGAGGACAAGGCAGTGAAAGAATTTGGCTGTAAATTTCATATTTGAGTTATTATTTGTAAGGATACTTTGGTAAAATTAGCTTAGGGCTCCTCTAATCTTTAGCTAAGCAAACAAGTGAGGACAAATAGGATTGGGTTTCTAATAAGCCTAAAGCGAACCGAACTTCGCATACTAATCTCATGTGGAGCGGATTTTAGAAAGGAAAACATACCCTTGATAGAGTTCTACTCCATGACATTTGATGTTATTTTTAATATTAATCAGACCTAATGTTATATCCACGGACAACAACGGACGTAAGTGTTGTAGAAATGCATGATTTGAATTGCACTATATGATTTCCGGACAGAAATGGATAAGGAATCGGTGTACTGTCGTGTCATGTCAGGACAAAGCCTCGATGTGAGGATTTTAATTTATATCGCTTTTAGGGATCATTGCAGTTTGGGTTGGTCCGAAATGAAAATTATTAGGTCATTAAATCGGCAACATATCCCTATATCTTGTGCAACAAGAAGGAATGGCAAGATAATATATTCGATAAATAGGAAATATACACATTAAAAAAATAAAGCAAAATTTCTTCAAACTCACACATCCTTCATTTTCAGCTTCTGGATGATGATCACTTATGCAAGCAAAAGTTTTTCTCCAATGAAGACTCATGTGATATTTTTTTAATAACGTATGAGAACGAAAGTTCATGTGTTATTTTTTTTTTTGTAAGTAAGTTGTGGTATTGTATTGAGCACGGGCGGAACTGTTCATCGGTCAGCCCGGGCGCCCACTCGGGGTCGATTTTGGCCGGCAAATGAATTTTCTAGACTCGGCCGGGGTTAAAAAAATATTTCTAAGCCCAGCCCGGGGTAAAATAATTTCCTAAGTCCGCCCTTGGTATTGAGTATGAATGTACAAATTTACAATTGATTTTGGGCCACTAGCTTTATCTCGTCTTTTTATACAACATAGTGGCTCCCTAACCCATTCACCCAGTCCAAACTCAAGGCCCACTAGTCCATGGGCCCTTAGAATAAGCCATAAGTTTACTTGAAGTCCTTCTAACGCCCGCTGGATACAGGGATGCTCCTGCTCGAATCTTCCAAATAGACCAAATCATCGATTGCCAGAGAAGCGGCCAAATTCGTCGGAATGTGGGAGGGAACTGACCTCCTTGCATTATAGAAGGGAACGAAACGATATTTTCCGCGAGTTGCACTGGACATTGCAACCAGGTAAAGCAGGCTTCCCAAAGATCCTTCGAAATTGGGCAGTGGAGCATCAAGTGAGGAACTGACTCATGTTCTATTTGGCATAGTGAACAGATGATTGTGGCGGACACCACTCCTCGCCTCAGTAGATTATCAGCTGTCGGAATCCGGTTCTGGAGAGCTCTCAAACAAAAGGAACCTATTTTGGATGGTACGAATTTGTTCCACATTCTCCCTAATTGCTCATCAAAATCACCTGAATCCCATTCTTCAGACATGATATCATTGTAGATATCAGATGTAATATAATTGTTCGATCTCCAATTCCAGGTATTTGGCTCATTTGTTCTTCGAGGGGCATCATTCAGATTATGCGGCAGGGAGTTTAGTTGCACTAACTCAAGACCAGAGCATTGATGGTTCCAACTCCAATTCTATTTCCATACACCCCAGGTATAATCATAAAATCCTTTCTCCATGATTATAGCATTCTTATTTATTGCATTCGCGTAGAGGTCAGGATATTGCTCGGAGAAAGACTTATCATTCATCCAGTTATCCTGCCAAAATAGGGTCATTTCTCCACTTTCAGTTTTCTTTTCCAATCTAGCTTTGAACCAGTCTGCTTTCAGGACAGACTTAGAAATATCTTGCCACCAAGTTGAGTGATATTTAGAGCTCCGAACATTAGAGTTTGAGAAGTCACCATAGAGAGAATGTAGTACTTCCTGCCAGAGATACCCTGTATTTGTTAGCAGCCTGAATCCCCATTTGCCCAGTAAGGCTAGATTGAATTGCTTTAGGGATTTAAATCCGAGTCCTCCTTTTGTCTTAGGAAAGCAGAGCTTCCTCCATTTAATCCATTATATCTTTCTAGTACCACTTGGAGTTTGTCCCCATAAGAACTTACTGAAGATGGGCCCATTTTCTTTAAAACCGTGACTGGAGCTTTGTAAATGGATAGATAATAGAGTGGGATAAATGATAGGACTGATTTGATCAATGTGATGCGACCACCAACTGATATGTATCTCTTCTCTCAGCCTTTTAGTCTGTTGGATAGCACCTCAATCACAGGATTCCAGGCACTTACTAATCTAGGATTTATCCCCACTTGAACTCCCAAATACTTGAAAGGAATATATCCGATTTTGCAGTGGAAAATAGCAGTATGCATATTCACTGCCTCTTCTAAAATATTCACTAAGATTAGACTGCTTTTGAAGAAGTTTACCCTGAGTCCAGATATGAGCTCGAATATTCGTAGGACTATTTTAATAGTGACTATGTCTGCTGTAGAATTGTTCCCAAAAATTATAGTGTCATCAGCAAACTACTGATGAGCCACTTTTATCTCCTCTCTTCCAGCCTTATAGCCGGATAGGACCTCCAGATCAGTAGCTCAACTGATTAGTTCATGCATCCCTTCCGCCGCAATAGCATACAGCAGTGGTGACAGAGAGTCACCCTGTCTCAACCCTCTGTGCATCTTGAATTTCCCGCAAGAGCTCCCATTCACTAAAATAGACATATAGGCTGATTCCACACAGTTTTTTATCCAGAACATCCATTTGTCGCAAAATCCTTTAGCCTCCATAATTTTCCAAAGATATTTCCAATTCAAACTATCAAAAGCTTTCTGGAAGTCCACTTTCAAAATGGAGCAACCATTTTATTTGCTTTGGCCTCATGCAATATTTCGTTAGTCAGCATCACGCTGTCCATAATGAATCTCTGATGGATTAAGCCCGTCTACTGAATAGATATAATTCTAGGTAGAATCTTACTCAGTCTTTGAGATAGTACCTTAGAAAGCAGCTTGTAGATTGAGTTCACCATCGATATTGGCCTGAAATCAGTTATAGAGCTGGGGTTGGAACATTTAGGAGCCAATGTCACCATAGTAGCATTCAGTCATTTAGTTAGCTTCCCAGCCATCCAAAATTCATTAAAGAATTCCATGATATCAGTTTTGAGCAAGGGCCAGAAGTGCTTTAGAAACTTATAGTTGAAACCATCAGGACCTGGACTCTTTCCACTTCCACATAACTACATAGCCTCAAAAATTTCATGCTCTGAGAAAGAAGCTGTGAGAGTCTCATTTTCTTCATCAGTGACTTTATTCGATAAGGACCCGTTCAGAAAAGGTTTCGGATCAGCCTCTGCAGCATAGTGCTGCTTAAAACTTTCATGAATAAAGTGTTTAGCTGCACCAACTTCCGAGTTCCAGCTGCCATCAATTTGAACCCCTCTTATAGAGTTGTGCGCTCTATTTTTCTTGATGCAGACATGAATGAATTTCGTGTTCACGTCTCCTTCTTTAATCCACTTGTTTTTGGATTTCTGGAATAATAAGTTGTCTAGCATTCTGTCCAGCTTCTTCAGCTCAATCTCAGCCTCATGCCTACACTGCTTATCTGCTTCATTCAATGGAGCTAACTCCATTTGGATATCTAGAGCAGCTATCACATTAGTGGCATCTTTCATCTGTTTGTTTAGGTCACCAAAGACTTCTTTATTCCAAGTTCTCAACTTATCTTTCAGTTGCTTGAATTTCTGCAATAGAATGAAGCCTTTTGTTCCAGTAGCTATCGCTTGAGTCCAGGCCTCTTTGACAAAATTCTCAAAGTCCTTATGCTGAAACCAAGCATCAATGACTTTAAATGGTTTAGGCACCCAATTTTGAATTTCATTCACCAAGAGCAGTGGACAGTGGTCGGATGACTGTCTGTCGATGACCATTTGCATCACTTGCGGATAGAGATTCAGCCATTGCTCTGACACCAGGAATCTGTCTATTCTGCTTGCACTCTGTCCTCCTGGATGATAATAGGTGAAGGTTTTGGCTTGTAGCTACAAATCTACCAAACCAGAAGCTTCAACAAAGTCATTAAATTCTCCTATCTCACTGATGACAGGGTGAGATGCTCCAATTCTCTCCTTCGTGCTCCTTACTGCATTAAAGTCTCTAGATACTATCCATACAGCCTCAGGATCCATCTGTAGTCTTTGCAAGATAGATTGCTAAAGGGTTCTTTTTCCTTCAATTGTACACGGGGAATAAACATTCAGGATTTTCATAGGAACAGGTTCATCTCCACACAACCAAACACCGGATATTTCTAGCAGGTTCCTAGATCTCCAGGAGCTAGATTTAGAGAAGTTGTCCGTTCGCCAAGAGCATAGAAGGCCCCCTGAAAGACCTCTAGAAGTTTGGAAATCAAAATCAAAGTCTACACTCCTCCATACCCTTCCCACAGCTTGTCTTGATATTGCTGATTGTTTTGTTTCTTGCAGACATATAAACTGGATGTTATACTTACCCACCACCTCTCTTATTTCTCTTATTTTATGGCCCCCACCTAGGCCTCTTATGTTTAGATTGAGAATCTGCATTAAGACCTGGTAGAACACCCGAGATCTTCCAACTGGGATCTACTCATTATTTTGCTTGTCCCTGAGTTCCATGTTAACCAAATTCTGAAGATGCTCATCCCTGGTTTCAATACCCAGCATGTTAGCTACTTGCAAAGTAGCTTGGGCCTCATTTAGTGCAAGATCAGGGGTTTCAGAGATAGATTCAAGGGCTCGAAGTGTTACATATACAGTCTCCCCTCCTGACTGCCTTTTCAATCTATCCGCATGTCTTATTTCCTTTCTTTTACGCCTGTTGTTTCTTGCTTCCACCAGACTTATTAGTTTAGATAATGAGCATGTTCCAACATAGTGGGCTTTATGGGCCGATGTTTTGGATTTTTTGCGGTCCAATTTCAAAGTAGAGGGAGCCCTCTTCGAATTTATTGACTCTAATGGTATGGTGGAGCTCGAGATTGAATCGCATTCAATGCATGATCTTGAGGAGGGAGGGATTTGCACTGGGTAGTTGAGGTCAACGATTAATTTCTCTCCATTCTCGATATTCTTCATATCACACGGAGATCGAAACAACCTCATTAATGCCGACCCTGCATCTTCCATTTGAATTTCGGGATTAGGCGGGATCAGAGTGGCCATTGGGGATTTTGAATTGGCCTGAGATAGAGGAACTCCGTCCAAAGGAGGGGATCCAGTAGGGTTCTTCCTGGGCGTCTGTAGCATTCTGATCAAGTCATCTTCCAAGTTCTCCTCCACCACTTTGATTTGATAGGATCTAGAATCAACCACAAAACTCTTGAATCCTTCCAGCTTTTTGCGGTTTGATGTGAGAATCTGTAGACGACACCACGGCAAATTTTTGTGGTGTAATGTACTATCATCGATTGTTTGGACAGATCCAAACTGGGAACCAAACCATTTAAGGCTCTTTTCATTCCAGCATACGAAAGGAACCCCTTTCAGTCGAATCCATTTTCCTGAGCATAATTTTAGCGTCTGGCTCCCATTGTTTAGCGTTTTTGAATAGCAAGTTATGAGGCTAATTACTCAACTCCAGTAGTCTCACTTTTTGAGGCTTGCTCAGGCCTCAAATCAGAGCTTTATCCCCCTCAACAAGGTTTAGTGTAAAACCTGATAACTTCATTTTGTGCTCAATTTCTTGAGTATCTCCGTCTTTTAATTCTACCAGAACTGCATCCTCTACCCAGACACGATTCTCAGGATTGGTTTTGAGCTCCTTCTTGTCATCCGTTGGTGCCTTCGGAATGGGTAGACCTACATGATTTACAGTATCTACATAGGACATTGTAGTACGAAAAGAGGGTTGAATATTCCCCTTTTGCACACCCTGAGTAGATCTCTGGACTTTCGCTTTTCAGCTTATCTTGTTGTGGTTTATCTGCAGACTTAGATTTAGAGACATTGACCTGCAGTTTATAGCCTCCTTGAACTCGCTTGTTTAGCTGCTCCACCAGGGCTGCGGGATCAGGGGTTAGTTCATAGCGAGCAAAACCGAATCTCTTACCATTGAGACCAAGGTGGTTAGAGATAAATATATCAAATATTTGTCCATGCTCTTTGAAGATTCCGGCCAGATGTGCAGCAGTCCAGTGCGGTGGGAAGTTGGTGAAATATAATGAGGTAAGGTTATTCCTCATTCCTTGATTCTATCCAGATGGTTAGCTCCCCATTTCTTAGCTGACCATGTTTGAATGCGCATAATAGGGCCAAGGCGTTAACGAACGTGTTTCCTCCATGTAACCATAGTCCAGGGCTCTCCTCCATCGTCTGCTATCGTCCCAGTAGATTGTCCAACTTCATGTTGGATAATGGCAGTTTGCTCTCCTTCCTTCAATGGTTGGGTGGACTCTCCAGTTGGTTGCTTAGCGGCGGCTTCTCCTGCCCTCCTTCAATTTGGCGCTTATTGATGCGACACTTAGTGTGTCTCTAAAGATCCAATTGGGAATCTTGTCTAATTTCGTGCGACCACAAATCCACCTTAACATCCGCATCTCTGCCACTTCAAATTTTTGCGCATGCGACAATCTCATAGCCCAACACTCTGACCCATAGAATATTGCCGGTCTTATAACCGTTCTATAAAATTTTCCCTTTAACTTGAGTGGACTTTTTTTTATCACACAACACTCCAGTAGCCGATCGCTATTTCATCCATCAACCTTGACCATCGCCTCCCACACATCGATCCTTTTGTATGATGGATCCTAGATATTTAAAACTATCTTTCTGTTGGAGGATCTGGTCCGCAATCATAACGTCCACTCTACTCTCCTCTGTTTCATTGGCAAAGTTGCATGCCTTATACTCCGTCTTCGAATGACTCAGTCGGAGACCCTTAGCCTCTAATGTCACTCTTCAATGCTCTAACTTAGCATTGACCTCCTCCTTCATCTCAGCAACTAAGACAATATCGTCCGCAAACAGCATACACCATGGTACTTCAGCTTGTAGATCCTGAGAGAGTACATCCATAATTACTGCAAAAAGGAATGGACTTAGTGCTGACCCTTGATGCAATCCTACATCCACCAAAAAATACTTGGTTTCTCCTACTAGGGTCCGCACACTAGTCCTTGCGCCCTTATACAGATTTTGTATAGCCCTCACCATCATCCATGGAACCATCTTGGTTTCTAAATATTCCAAAATAACCTCTCGTGATATAGTATCATATGTCTTCTCTAGGTCTATAAAGACCATATGGAGATTCCGTTTACGTGCTCGGTATTTCTCCATTAGTCGTCTGAGGAGATGGATTGCCTCCATCGTCGATCTCCC